>MU210536.1:50654-71586 GCA_017315185.1 Bubo scandiacus | reverse complement strand
AGGACACTGAAAGATCCTTGTTGTATGTTAAGCATTACGTTTGGATGCCTGTTTCATTGACAAAATGCCTTGATTGTCTGACAGTAAATCACATATGTCTGAAATACAGTATTTCTAGCAGATGTTACATACATGTTTATGTGTGTGTATGTGTATGTGTGTGTATACGAGCACCTTTAGTTACAAAAGCTAAAGCTATATGTCTCCCTGGATCATTTAATTACATGACTGTCAGAGCTTAGCTCTGCTATTTGGGGAATAATTTCATATACCCTAAGCTGTGTGTGAAGCAGCATGTGTTACATATCCATCAGCTCTGTGTAGGGAACTCACTGGGCTCTCTTAAATGCTGTTCACTAAGGCCTCTTACACAATTACTGCTTATAAATCTGAATGCTTGTACTTCAGCAGCTGCCATTCTTACCTGTCTTCTCTGGCTCAGAAAACCTGTGGTAGACAACTTTTAACAGTAGATTGCTCATACATCATTAACATGCTTGTGTCTACTCACCATGTTTAGTCTCAGTTTCAGAGAAAATCTTCCTCTTCTGATGAGAAGGTAATATCTGGTCCCAAGAACACATGTAGAAGTGTAAAGCAGTTTTCCATAGCTGTTTACATTACCTTTCTGAAGTTGTTCTTTTTTGTTGTTGTATAAATAATGATGACAAGACCTTCTTTCCTCTTAACTACTCCACTATCCTCCACAGACTTCTCCCACTTGTGCTTGTATTGTGTTTTTTTTCTTTGCGTGAGAGCTTTTTAAATACTCTTTCAGTCTTCTCCAGCTTGGTAACACTTTTCTTGGATCCCAAACTTGTCTGATTTAAACTGATGGCTCTTAGGGTCGTGTTTATTTTACTGTCGGTCTGCCTATCTGTTCTGAAAAGTACACTTAATGGAAAAGCTAAATTGCTATTGAATGCAACCACACAATGACCATAGATAGCTGGGAGGTCTGCTTGCAACTGCTGCATATGTGATGTCGTAAATACAAATGATATGTAAGAAGTTTATCCTTTTGAAACTTTGGAAGTAATTCCCTGTTCAACTAGCCACCTGCATCATCTTCTGTATTTGATGAGATGTTTATATAGCAATCATCTTCTATTTTTAAGCAAGACAGAAGGTCAGATGAAGAAATTTGGAAACTGACCTAAAGCATTACATTGATTCAAGACCGAAAACGTTATCTAGACACTATGAGCAGGTAATTAGCCAGTTGTTAACCATGCACCTTGATGTGGAAATTTGTTTATAGAACTTTGATGCTTAAATGGTTAAAAGTGAATCATTATCCTGGTTTTATTATTATTTTTTTTAAATGCCATGGTACATTTTTTGTAGTTTACTGTAGTTTGTTTGCAAAACTTCCTTTGGAAATTAAAGTCTTTTTATACAGCTTAAATTTCTTATCTCTTTATTTCTAAAGCTGTATCTACTTAACTTCCAAATAACCAAAACTTCTTTTAAATGCATGCAATAAATAAAACAAAAAATAACCAAGCAAACAAGCAAGCAAACCACCCCCACCCCCCCCCCCCGCCCCCCCCCCGATTTACTCCTCAATTAAGAATTTGTTTGCACAGTGGTAGGCTGGAGTGAATTTTTTCAGTTGAGGTATAAACTGCTGAAAATCTAGTTTTTTAATGGAAATGCAGACAAACCTTTAGCTGCAGTGATGTTCATGAGAGCTAATAGAAAATAAAAGTAACAACACAAATCTCTTTAACACTTATAAATCATATGTTCTTCTCTGTCCTCCAAGAATGATGTTTAGCATAGGGTAGTGTTCTAATCTATGATTAGAGCATAAATCTCAATAAACTTAGAAAACAAAGGGTTCATTCAATTTTTGACCAACATCAGTGGGAGAAGGTCTCTTAATGTCTCAACTTTTTCCATTCACTAGAAAAATAGTTTATTGCCTGGTGCAAAATAGAAGAATTGTTGCTGTTCATTGACCTATGTATTCCTGTGGCTTGCTGGTTCAGGACTGGAGGCTTGAACCAAAACCCATGGGACCACATGGAAAGACTTTTCTTGGCATCATGGTACTCTCTGAGAATGGCATCACTCATCTAGTATGTAGCTTACTGCCAGCTTGGTAAGTTAAGCATTACCTGAAGGAGGAACTGTTCTGGGCAGGTTGGGTGCTCCCCTTGAGCACAGGATTGAAATCTCATGTAGTCTTTCTTACATGAAGTCCAGCAGGAGCTGGCTCTGCCTGGAGACTTGGCTCCTTTGCAGAGCATAGATGAATAAGAACATGAATATATACAGGATCGTGCATCTGAGAAACACTGGGCTAGGAATTGTCCATCTCTAGGAGATGCCTGGGAGGGCTCTGGTCCTGGTGCCCCTTGCTAGGTACCAATCTGTACCAGCATAGTGAACAAGGTCCTGGGGCTACTGTCTGCCCGCTGCCCTCATCACAGCTCTTGGAAATATGATTGTAATAGCAATGTGGGCGTTTAGGGGAAATTGAGACCTGTACTTTATAATACTTCCCTTCACATGTGTGCTCCTTTCTTTGCAACACTGAAGGGAGGTCTAATAATAAAGAATTTTTGTCTTATCTGCCTTCATAATTTTAAAAGCATAATTTTGCAGGTGGGAAACATTTTCCAAGTGATTCTAAAAATTCCGTATTCAGTGAATGTTTATCTTGACAGACTTGTTTCCCTTTAATTTAGAAGATTATGAAGTCCTTGCTGTGATACGGAAAATAAACCTGCTTGTACTGACTTTAGTAAACTTCATTTTTACCGCTTTTCTTTATGTCTCACGTTGCCATAATGTATGCAAAATGCTTAGCTACTCAAAATATCTTTACAGGTCATTTTCCTCCCATAATAGCAAAATCAGCAGCAAAAGCACTTCATGGCTTAAATGTACTGACAGAAGAACTCTGACTGTAGAAATATGTACTATATAGTAACTTCCATACTCACAGAAGCTCAGGATTTTCACATGAACAGAGATTTCTTACCCCACCACCTCCCCAGTTATTCTATGTAAATGTGGGTAAGGGACAGTTTTTGGTTCTGCACTACCAAGCACCCTCGACCCAAAGACATTATTGATTTTCCAGTATTGTCCTTATTTATATTGGTCTATGAGGACAAACCATGATAGTGGTCTCCTTCAGCTATTAATTGTGATCTATATAATAAGTGTGCAGGAAGCCCTTTAAAGAAGAATAGTGTTCAAATAAATGTTCACATACATGTAGTAATAGACACCCAAGGAGAAGGGGGTATGTATGCATATCTTCTGCAGTGCTGAGGAAATTATTTCAATACATTATCCAGTCACTTCATCTCTCTGTGTATTTAGGAATAGATTTTCATTTGTGCTAAGTCTCCTATATACTCTGACAGGGAGTACAGGGACATTTAAATGAGTATGTCCTTTATGAATAGAGGTGAAAAGGATCTTATCATAAATAAGGATTAGAATTTAGGGTAGTGTTTAATTCAGTGTGAGAAGATGTTACATAAGTCATTTGAAGCCAGAGAGCTATACAAATATAGGCTATGTTTGCTATGTAACTGACAAGGCTGATGGCAGAAATTGGGCCATTTTGAATGTTCAGGTACTGTGCAATTGCCAATCATGAGAACAAAGCTTGTGTGGTTTCCAGTAACATCAAAACTAATAAATTATAGTGGGGCAGGCTCTTGGCTACTATAAATGATCATCTCTCTCTAGTGAAGTCATATAAATGTACTTAACAGTCCTTCTAAGAATGGCATTTACACAGACTTTCTCTTATTTGTAGAAAAAGTCTATTAGGAACAGCATTTTTGAGGGAGATGCCTCAGTGAGCTGTAATATGCTAAAGTGAAGGGTCCTTCCTGTGGCTATTATTTGTATGTCAAATATTGTTTTTTAGCCTAATGAAATGCACTGCAGTACTCTTCCCTTTGAAGAAGACATACTTTAAAAATAAATGATATTATAAAACCTGCAAATGAGATTTACAGTAGTGTACAGGTATGAAGTTCAAATAAACTGAAAAAAGGTAAATAAGACCTTACTGTATTTTTATATGGTGCCATACAATGCCAGTAGGAGATTTGAACCCCAGAGTAGTCTAGCAGTATTTGCACTGGGTTAATTAGTTCTATCTGTACTTATCCTTTTAATTAGCTCTCCTGTTTCTGGGACACCAGCAAATGCCTCTGAATGGCCCTTCACTGTGCCGTGTAGAAAGATGATCCTGTTCAGAGGCAGTTCAGTATCTTTACACCACCTTTAATTGCACTATTTGTAACAGACCCTAATAAGCTCTGAGTTTGTTAACTAGAAGTCAAGGGGAGTTATGTTCCTTATAATATATAAAAGTTTGCTTCTAGATTGAGATGAGGATGTATGCTATGGATATTTTATGAGCCATGCAGACCCCAGAAATTCAGAAATCTTCTGAAGACAGCAATCAGAGCTTATGGCATCTCTAACATCATGATAGTGTTGCAAATCTTGACCTTATGTGTCCAAATAATTTTTATGTGAAAGAAACAAATCGTTATGGTGCTTTGAACAGCTTTACCATTTGTTTTTGGAGAGAAAAAAAAAAACACGCTAACACAGATGTGTTTCTTGCACCTATTGTTTTAATGAATAATTCTGACTAAATGTATGCTCAAAGTGATTGATTAGCTGAATATTTACAACTTTTTATATGATTTGTAACAGTTGTGTAAATGCTGGGATTTTCCTTTCTGGCACCAATCTGAACTGCATAATGCCAATATGCTTAACTTTTTCTATCTTCATGTCATACTCAAGTGATAAGTTTTAGTTTATGTCTTGATGGCTTTCTAGACATGCCATCACTTTAATTCCCTGTTTTATCCATTAGGTTTGTATTTGACATTTTGTAATCCTCTCTCTATCTTCATACACAAATGATTTTGTGGATAACCAACAAATTAGGAAAACATTGATTCTGCTCTATTTTTATTTTATCCTCCATTAGATGTTTTTGGAATATCTGTATATTTTTCTTACAGAAATGGCAAAATTTTCTCCTGCCCCCAACATTGGTATAGATTAACTATCTGGATCTATGCTTGTAAGCAGGGCAATTTTACAGAACATATCCATTGTCTTGGCAAATCTACAGTCTGTCATTTTATATAATTCTGTCAATAGAAAGCCTCTCCCTTCAATACTTATCCATGCATTTTATTAAAGGATTCACCTAAGTGTTACAGGTGTGACTCCTCTGTGACAATCTGAAGTTCACTAATCTTATGTTACAGAGGTGAGGGAACATGGAAAATGGGATACTTTGCAAGTATGTGTACTGTGACTTGAATACAGAATTGGAAAACTGACCCATTTATATATTTTCACTTGTCAATAAATGTTATTTTATTTCCCAACACTGCAATATATCAGTATCTCTGATTTTTATTGATATTTATTAAATGAATGAAATAAAACTTAACAGTGGCAGTTCCTGAGGTTAGCAGACAGGTGCTGCTACATTACTGCTACTTTGCAATCAGCTATATGCTGCAATGTTGAATTTAGATCTTTTAACACACAAGGCCTAATTCTGATCTTATTTATCTTCCTTTTTCCACTCCACTTTCTTTTTTTGCTCATTTCCAACAGCTTTCATATAGCTTTTCTGCCACAATTTTCTCTTTGACATGTCCTTCCTTCTTCAGCTGGTCTACAAAGGTGTTCAGTGAAATCTCCCCCAAACAACCATTTATTTGTTGCTGTGGAGAAAGCAGCTAACTAAATGATCTATTTATTTATTTATTTTAGGATCCTACTGTTCAGTTTATACCTAAGAGGGGAAGGAAATTGTTTGGTAGATAGACAGGGAGTGAGTGAACTCAAACTGATAGCAAAATACATGACAATGAATGTGGGAACAAGACAGGAGGTGTTGAAGGGTTATGGAGAGAATGAAGAATAAGTAAGGAGTTTTAACCTGTAAAATTCTGAGAAAGTGTGCTCACTCTGTGTGTGTGGCAGGGGTGTTTGGTAGCAAGGGAGAGGGCTACAGCAGTGGTCCCTGTGAGAACCTTCTCAAAGCTCCTGTGGCAAAGGCTGAGCCAATTAGTGATGGTGGCTGCACCTCTGCGATAACGTATTTGAGAATGGGAATCTGAGAGGAGGAGTTGGAGTTGTGAGAAGGAGTTGTGAGGAGAACATCTGGGCAAACACTGCAGTCAGTGGAAGAAAGGAGGAGGAGGATGTGCGCAGGTGCAGAGACTCCCCTGCAGCCCATGGTGAGAGGGCAGGCTGGCCCCTCCAGCCATGGAGGTCCATGGTGGACCAGATGCCCACCTGCAGCCTGTGGAGGACCCCATGCTGGAGCTGGTGACTTCATGCAAAGATGGCCACGACTTTGTGGGAAGAAGACCCCATTGTTGTAGTTTGGAGCTGGGAGGACTGCAACATGTGGGAGGGACCCATGCTGGAGCAGCTCAGAAAGTGCTGTGGCCCATGGGAAGTACTCATGTCAGAGAAATTTTATGGAGGACTGTGTACTGGGAGAGGGGAACCATGCTGGAGTAGGGTAAGAATGCGAGGAGTCCTCCTCACGAGGGCGAAGGAGCAGCAGACTGACCTTAACCCCATCCCCATCCCTCTGTGCTGCTGGAGGGAGAAGGTAGAGAAATTTGGAGCAAAACTGAGCCTGGGAAGAAGAGATGGGTCTGAGGAAGGTGTTTTTAAGATGTGGTAATAATTCTCACTACCCTGCTGTGTTTGTTAAGTGTTGTTGTTGTTAGTGTCTGAATTAAATTGATGTTCTTTTTCTTCCCCTAAAGAATCTGTCTTTTGCCTGTGACCATAATGGGTGAGTCATCTCTCCCTGTCCTTATCTAGATTCCTGAGCCTTTTGCTTTATTTTCTCCTTCCCATTCCTGAAGGAGAAGGGGTGACTGAGCAACTGCATGGCTCAAACCACAACAGCAAGGAAAGACACTTGTATTAACCATCAAACGGGTCCTTTTATGTGGTGTTTGTATCCTTTCCACCTTCTATATATCTTCATTTACTTTTTGAAGCAGGAGCTCTTCAGCTTTGATGTCTGAGAAACAGCTCATGTTTTGAGACCTGGTGCATCCTAGGTGTCTTAAGTCTAAATGGGAGCAGAATCCCATCCAAAGTGACATCTCTGCCTCATCTGAAACTTTAAAGTGTAATGGACTCCATAGGCATAGACAAGCTCATCTTACAGTTCTGTGCATAACTATTATGGCACAGAATAACACAGGCATAAAAGTGCCTGCTTTTGTCCAAGAGAAAGGATCTTTTGTTCTGTTTAAACATTTAAGTGCCATTGGTAAGAAGGGAGCAACATAATTCAGAATGGAAACTATGACTAGCAGATCCCACTGAATCCTGAAAAACTGCAATTCTTGCTAATTCCTTCCCGTACTCTCAGAATCAGTATAATAGCAGGCTAACTGTCAAACACCATGAGCATTTGTTTCATTTCTCAGTTTATTACAACACTTTTAATAAATGCTAGACATTTGCAAAATTTTACTTTGATCTGCTCTACCCTATAGACTTCTGAAATAACTTGTGAAATGATCTGTCTCCCTCAAGAAAAACATTCCAGGACTGACACTTCCAAATTCACCCAGGAACTAATAAGATGTATGTCTGTGTTTGCATTTATAATGTACTGGGACTGTGTGCCAATATTAGGTAACTGCATGTATAAATGATTAGATATGTGCTTAAAGCCTAGCTAGAGAAAATGTTGATATATGTATGCTAATGTTATATTCTAAAATCCCCACTTCCCTTAGTTATGTCAAATACAATGACTTCTTTTTTGCATCTTACTGGAAAGGTTACTGGGGGTGCTGGTGACAAAAATGGCCCAAGTGCTCTATTATACATATGCAGACAGTTTCTACTGCATTTCTGGAATAGTCCTTTGACTCATGGAAGATTCTTGCTGAAACCAAAAGAAATTCTGTCAGGAATGGCTCTTACCCCTTGCTGAGTCATTAGGTAATGCCCTCTGAAGACAGAATATCATCACCTGAATTGCATTTAACCACAAATTCACCAGGTCATCTCCACCCATGAGAAGAGTCTGATGACTCTTTTATTCTTCCTTGTTCCCAAAACAGAGCAATTTAACCCAACCTAGTTTCACCTAGTCCAGAGTTTCCCTTATTGCCTCATGCAATGTCTCCTCTGAGGTGAATATGACGGTTTTTAACCTGCTATCGCCCATCTACAAAAGGATATCCCTATGGTGTTAATGTAAGTCAAATACTCTAAGCCTTAAACTCTGAGGACCCCCCCCCTGCAAACTTCTTAAGCCTGGAAACACTGGTCATGTGTAGATCCAGATAGTTCTTATATCTAAACTAATTCAATTTGTACAAGTGCAAAGTAAATGCCAGAAGCTGTTGTGCTAAGCAAGTATGAACTATGATTTACTTGTGAATTATCAACTGGCATACTTGGATAGTGCTGGATGTATGGTATTTCTGCGCCTAGTGTTAGTTGTGCATAGCTCCACTACATATTATACACTTAATTTGAACCCAAATATTTTCCACCAAGTATTTTTTAATGTTTTCTTTTTTATTAAATATCAAATTGAAACATTAACACCAATAAGAACAGAACTAATTATTCTCATCTTCCAACCAATCTTGATTTTAGAGATATCTTTGTAATCAGAAAACCTTGAAAAGCCAGACATGAAAATGAGCATCTTCCTCACCAGATTAACAAATGTGCGAAATTTCATAGAAATCCATTCTCACAGTTTCATTATGCAGAGGATTAATGTTTAATGCTGTCAGGCTGCAGGTCCACACTAATAAGAAAAGGTACAAAAGGCTATTGTACAGGGGAAGAAAATTTCATCAAACATTCCAAGAACAGCTAAAAGGTTTACAGAGTAAAAAGTTAGCTAGAAGATGTTCTATTTGTATTCAAGCAATTTCCTTGATGTAAGATGAGATTTTAATCATACTGTAGTTTCACAATGTCCATATTGCTACT
Organism: Bubo scandiacus; assembly: GCA_017315185.1. NCBI lineage: Eukaryota > Metazoa > Chordata > Aves > Strigiformes > Strigidae > Bubo > Bubo scandiacus. Next base: position 62,574 of record MU210536.1, on the reverse strand, counting down.
TTTTGTCTTCTTTCATCATCTTCGACTTTGATCACACAGCTGTAAGAATTTGAATTTTTTTTGACGTGTTTTGTCCCTGTATAACTCAAAAGAGCTTGTTTTTTTCTTATTAGACTGAAATGAATATCCAGATTACATTTATCAATACTATCATATTGACTGAAACAGCAGTCAACAAAATATCAGTGATGATTGCAGCTTTTTAAAATAAAAAAGAAATTATTCAGATTTCTATTACAGATCTGTTGCAAACATTTTGTACAAACACTCTTGTCTCGAAGTTTGCCACAATAGTGGCAAAACCCAGAAAAAAATAGAATTTGTAAACTGATTGGAAAGAGATTCTCATAAAAGCTTGGGCAAATATTTCCCAAAAAGCTTTCTCAAATATTTCAAAGAAAACTCTTGTCAGTAGCTTTTTTGCTAGACTGATTTTCTCATTCTTAATTTATTCCACAACATTATAAAGAGTTGAGATGAAAATCCTTCTCTATAGGGGATTTTCTGTTGAGTTCAATATGTCCTCAATTTCACTTAAGAGGTACAGCTTCCTACTCAATGCTAACAAAATATTCTGTTCTTAGTCTAAACAAAAAAATCCCCCTCAACGGTATTGTATGAACATAATTTGAACAATACAGTGGATATAAATATGGAAGGAAGCAATCTACTTGTGCTCACAAGAAAAAGATGTTACAAAATGCACTAACTTGAAAAAAATATGTCCTTTTCATAATTAATACCGAGATGTCAATTCATCACCAAGTTCTGATGAAGTAATCCAGTAGTTTTTTAGGTCCTTTTGAGGATTTCTGAAAGCTTCTCCATATATTTTTCAGGATATCTCAGAAAGGAAAACTTAGCTGAGAGTTTTACCTCTGCAAATGTACAGAAACAGTATTGTAAGGACAATCTCAAAAATGATGTTTAAGACTTGGTTGTTACATGCTCAGTCCTACCATCTTAGCTGTTTTGATAGATTATAGGGTGGATTTTCAGCACATATTTTTTCTGTTCCACAGTCACCTGTGGACAGTGTTCAAAGCTAATTTTATTTAATCTTTCAAAAAGGTTAGTGATCACATGTGGAACTGACTCTCTTGAACATGTTGATCAATTTTTTGGGTTGTGAAGGGCTTTGTAATGGCTTCTTCAGCTGGATCAGCTGAGACTCCTTGAACTGTTGTTCTGATGAATTCTTATAATCTACCTGGTCAGTGGTCCTGTGTGAGCACTCCCAAAAGTGCACAATGCATCTGTTAGTATTGATTATCTTAAACTCTGTACAACACAGACATAGACAAATAAGCGGTAAAAAGATTGTCCTACGTGGCTATTTCTGTATCTGCAGAACTAGTTTCTGAAATTTACTAGGCTCTCATCTTACTGCAATTTGGTCAGATCTGCAGCTGGAACTGCCTGAAGGCATCTCTAGGATGACCAGGGTCTCCACCCAAGGTATTAATCAACATATGTAAGTGTACAAATCCTGCCCATCAGCTGGCCTATGCACAGCAGGAGCTTTCTGGGGGGATCTTTGGGACTCCAAAATTCTTCTGGAGAGTCCTGTAGCATCTAGTCAAAAGCATCGTTGCAAAGGTAGCTAGAAGTTGAGTCCATCACCATGCCTTAAGTGAGTTTGCTCTCACACCTGTGCAGAAACTGGTTGCAGCATTTCTGGATGGCATGGGGACTTGATGACAGGGTGCACTGGCTTTGCACACAAGCACAAACCTGACACCCAGCTAGAACACAACTGTGGCTTGAATTTCCTTCTTACATTACAACTGTAACTCAAATTCCTTAGATTATCCTCCAATACTTGCCAAAGAAAAATTTGATTAATTTTAATAATCTTATTTTTTTAAATTAAAGCTTTATAAGTGCTGCATATGCTCAGCAAACTGTTCCTGTGATCTTCACATATTTATGTATGGAAGACAGCAAGAATGTAAGTATACAAAATGTCAAAACTCTTTGAGAAATGAAAGCAGTTTATACCCCAAACACTGGCATCTGTCACCATTTTCAACAAGTACAGTTCCACAAAATCATTTGAAATGTGTGTATGAATGTTCATACACTGTTCACATCATGTTTATTTTTAATGTGTAGTCAAGGTATGTTTATAAGAAAAAATTGGAAAAGAGAGAAGCAGAGCAAAGGAAACATCACAGAGAAACAGAGAGAAGGAACAGAAAAATCAGGAACAAGTAACAGCTAGAACTACTACTGAGAGAGGTTTGTCTAAGAGAAGATGGTTTTGGACTCTCTTCTGACCGAAAGGGTTTGGTCAGAGGGGAAGAAATAAGTCTTTCTTGCTGGATTTCTTGATGTTCAGAGAAACAGAAGTGTACTTTTTACTTCTAGTTATTAATGAACACAGTCTCTACAGGCAGACTTTTTCCCAGATCTAGGACTTAATTGGTCTCAATATTACCTATGACACAAAAACCTGAATAGAACTAAATAGGACCACAGCTGATAACCTGATGAAACGTGCATCTGTGGTGAGTGTTACTGTTACTTTAGGAACAGCTACAGTTCAAATGATCTTGAAGATGTTAATTTATCCCTTCATTTCCAATAAAAGAGCAGCATAGAATTCAGTAGCCATTTTATTCTGACAAGACAATGAAGATGAACGCCAACCAACATTGCACCTTATGAATGATGGAGAAAATAAATGTTTCTGTAATGATGATAATCTGTTGTAAAAATCCAATGCCAGAGGCTAATAAAGAGTCCTTACAATTTTTTTCCTCTTTGTTGCTTTTTGAAAACAGCACTAAAAGTGTTTTACTTTGACCACCCCTCCCCCCATTTTTTTAGCTGGTGTATCTGGTACACTGATTCAAAATCACTTGGTTTTCTTTGAGAAAGTTCCTTCGTAAAGAATGTTGTCTGTCTTTATTTACAAAAATGCTTGAAAAAATGTAGAAAACAAAAAAGAATGTAGCTAAATGCTTGAAAACCATTGTTGATACTCTGGCTATTTTCATGATAATAAATCTTTTTTATAAAGAGCAGCTACTGTGCTTGGTGTAATGTGTGCTTTGAAATCTCCATTAAAATTGTGGTAATACTCTGACATACACTACACCAAATAGCACCTCATAAACTGTAGTGGTAGGAAGTTAAAATAAACTGGGAGAGAGAGTTAACAGTATCGTGATAGCAGAGGAAGAGAGGATGAGAAAACTGTTGCAGAAAAATTTTATCAGCTAAAGTAATTCCAATGTAGAAGAAGCTATCTATGTATCATTCAAGACCAAGTCAGTGTGCTAAATTTATTTCCTTATCCCAGGATACCTTAGTGTTTGCCCTCAGTGTCTTTTAGTGGTTTTGATCATATTCTTCCATTTCTCAAAGTGCATGGTTCCTTTCCATTTTCAACAAGAAGAGGTTCAAGAATTGTTGAAAGGAGAAGACCGACAGAACGTTTTTTAGTTCTTGTTTCTTCAGCCTGAAAACAGATCATAGTTTTAGAAATATGAGCTGAGCTTGGTAATACTTTTAGTGTCTAACTGCCTAGAAAAATCTTGATTTTTTTGTAAATGAACTTTTCCATTGTACCTGAATGTGCAGACATGGAAAGCTTAGAGGTGGTTATAAGTTTTCTTACAATTATCACAGATGCTGACATTCAAGTATATGCATCACTGCCTTCTCCCCTCCTGAAAAGGAACCTAAAGATCTAGTATTGTCTTGACAATAGTCCTCCCCTGTGGGGCTTTTGGCACAATTAAGTATACACTATGAGAAATATTTATAATATATAGTAAAGACTGACTACACCTGAAAGTAGGGATGGGATAGCTGAAGAAGTGAGGCATAACACTCAATTATAAAGCATTGTATAAAAAGAAAAGGCTGATAACCTTTCATTTGAAAACAAAAAGCTCTAACACTAAGTGCAATATATTTTAGGGATAAAATTTATCACTATAGTTACAATACAAAGAAAAGACATCAACTATAGGTGAGAAGTGTTATCTAGCAAATTCTGAACTGGAAGTAGAGGACTCTCAGCTTGTTCAGTGCCTTGGAATAATTAACTAATGAAGGCTAGAGAAATCCAGCCTGTACTTTCATGCCAAGCCTAAATAGATCTTATTTACTTTTGTGCTCACTTCAAAAATAGGCAACAAAAATAATAAGAAGGGTAAAATGAAGTGGCAGGATTCTTCATAGGAGGTGTCATTTCACACTTGTAAAGTTTTAAGATTGTATTTGTTCTATGGCTTTTGGTGTGTGTGTGTGGACCCTCTGTTTAACAGTTATATTGTTATTTCAGAATCAGTTGTGAGAGTTAATGTCAGAGTTTCAGGTGATGTGTGCTTCTGATAAGCATTTCCACATAAATGGAAACATGCCAACAACATTATAGCCATATTACGAACAGGGTCATCTCCTTATGAAAGAAATAGGGGCTGTTACACTCATGTACAAATATCTGTAGAACATGTGTGTCCATTTATTCTAGCTGAAGTGAATTTAGTAACTATGAACTGTGGGAGAAATATGTTGTGTGTTGTATTTTATTCAGGGAACAGGTACAAGACAGATAATGAAAGTTAACTCTAGAAATACAACCTGATCTTCAGCCTGGAAGAAATATTCCTGACAGACAAAAATGTAATTAATTCTAAATAAAATTTTTATGCTGAGATTTATAACTTTGATGGCAAAGCTTTCCTTTTTATTTTCAATATGGGTGGTTGTCCATAGAGCTCAGCAATTCATTCATATCTCTGCAAATGTCTATTTGATGTAATGCTATTCAGTCTTTTACTGGATCAGTATACAGTGTTCCCAGTCTTGTATAATTATGGTTTCCACTTTTAAATTTTTTTTTGCATACTTCCCATTATTTCTTCTTTTTAAAGGACTCTGGTAATTCCTTGTTGTTCAGTCAATTTCATTTTGCATCTTTTAATGCAATTTGGTTAATTTCTGGTTTATTATTATCTAAGTGAAAACACCAGAAAATTTTTACAGAATCTTACAAAAAATTTTTTTTTGCTGTCTTATTGAGGATTCACTTTACTGTTCTTTTCATTAAAATTTCTGGGCTGGACAGAGACACGTGTACCCACTGTAATGCTGAAATCAAAACATTACTCCAGGCTGTGTAAAGGAAGAAAAAAAAAAGCCAAACTCCCAGAAGCATGAGATTTCTTCTGCTTTATTGCCACCTATACATTTATAATTCTCGTACATTCCCAAGGTAAAAATGTAATTGTAGGCAAAGTCAGTAGAGTTTCTGGTGGGAATCTCTGAAAGCTGACTTTTAGAATCCCTTAAGACAGGCATAAAAGTAGGACCTTTTAAATACACCAAGTACTCACAATAGCTTTATTACCGCATTGCTACTTCACTCTGTAGATTGTACGAAGGCCTGGAGACTAATTTCAGCAACAGCCACAATTTACTAGCTATAGTAGCCCTCAGATGAATAGTTTCTTGTAAAATCAGTGGCAGCTTTATCCTGCTGGAGCACAAATAAATCAACTCTTATTATTCCACATTCATTTAATCCTGGGACATTAGTCAGCGAGACCTTTCTGCAGCCTAATAAACAGCAGCAGTAGCAGTTTTTCTTTATGAGAGTAGTTGTTCATCCTAAATTAGAGCTGGCATTAGGGGAAGGCAGAAACTTTCGCATCATGATTTAAAGATATATAATATGAGACTATAATAGTGTGTGAGAACTACACCCGTGTGTATAAATGTAGTGGGGTCATAATTTTGCTATATGTGGGTTACTGTAGAACATGTGGGTTATTTTATTTTTAGAAGTGTGTATTTTGTTGTGGTAATATTCATGTTATCTGGTTATTTTCCTGGATTTGACAGTGGCTTCTAACATTGTACCTTAGCTACCTTGTGCAGGGGTGAAAACATGTGAAATGAAGACACTGATTCAAAAAGATCATTTAACTGTACATTATTATTTCCGTTTTACAACCCATATCCAAGAAAGCATCTTTGAATTCATATTTACAATTAATACTTTGCTTTTAAATGTTTGGTGGTGTTTGTGAAATGGACAATATCTGGGATTTTGAATGTGTGCTCTCCTAGCTACTGCAATATATGAAAAAAATGGGTATTGTTCCTTTCAAAAGCTTTTATTTTGAACCATTTTGACAATTCTTTTTTTTTTTTTTTTTTTTTTTTTTTTATGGATATCAGTGTAGGTCTATTCTATAATTTATATATATATATAAAAGTGGGTAATGTTCAGAATGAAACATGAAACTTCAGAAATTTGGTTTTCAAGAAAGGAAGCTGTTTGCTGAAAGCTCTGCAAGAGCTCCCAAACTCTTCAAAGTTTGTGCTAGGACCTTTAGGGATTTTACTGGTTGAAAACTGCAGTTTCAATTAAACTGTTTGGGATTGTGTATTTGTTTGAGTGGTAATTTCGGAGTGAAAGTCCAGAGCTGTGATAGTGAAAATGTGGTGGAGTGGCTCAGGATCACATGGCTTGTGATGAGTTGCTTTGAAGTAAGGTTTTTGAAAAGCTTTAGCATTTAATTTTTTCTGGTGAGTGGAATGTGTCAATACTGCTGCCACAGTATGTAAATGAATTTTATTGTTATTTATTTGATCTGACTAATAGTCCATTACTAAGAATCTTCCAGCTGAAAAATTATGTCTCTTGAAGTACTTATTTTATGTCAGTTAGGATCCTTAAGTAGGAACAGTAGAGGATGAGTCTCTGACTGTTTAGAAGTGATTTATATACACCATAATTTCATTTGCTTTTAGTTGACAATTTTCAGTTCCACTGTTATATGAACACACTCTTATGTCTGCATAAACATATATGCAAAAGTATTTACATGCACACAGGAAAGTGGATGCGTATACATATATTAATTCCTAAAATTTTATCATCAGCTATAGTCAGAACTTTGACAATAATGGAAGTGAGTTGCTATTCATATTCTCCATGTAATTTGGGTATTTTCTTTTATTTTATAAATGGATTTTGTCTGTAGCTCTTAACTTGATTTACCGAATCACAGAATCACAGAATCATCAAGGTTGGAAAAGACCTTGAAGATCATCCAGTCCAACCATTAACCTCACACTGACAGTTCCCAACTACACCATGTCCCTAAGCACTATGTCAAGCCAACTCTTATACACCTCCAGGGATGGGGACTCCACCACTGCCCTGGGCAGCCCTTTCCAAAGCCTAACAACCCGTCCTGTAAAGAAATGCTTCCTAATATCCAGTCTAAAAATTCTCTGGTGCAACTTGAGGCCATTCCATCTTGTCCTATCATTTGTTACTTCGTTAAAGGGACTCATCCCCAGCTCTCTGCAACCTCCTTTCAGGTAGTTGTAGAGGGCGATGAGGTCTCCCCTCAGCCTCCTCTTCTCCAGACTAAACAACCCCAGTTCCCTCAGCTGCTCCTCGAACGACATGTGCTCCAGACCCTTCACCAGCTTCGTTGCCCTTCTTTGGACACGCTTGAGTAATTCAATGTGCTTTTTGTAGTGAGGGGCCCAAAACTGAACACAGTCATCAAGGTGCGGCCTCACCAGTGCCGAGTACAGGGGTAATTTCTGATACAAGCCAGGATGCCATTGGCCTTCTTGGCCACCTGGGCACACTGCTGGCTCATGTTCAGCCGGCTGTCAATCAGCACCCCCAGGTCCCTCTCTGACTGGCAGCTCTCAAGCCACTCCTCCCCAAGCCTGTAGCACTGCTGGGGGTTGTTGTGGCCCAAGTGCAGAACCTGGCATTTGGCCTTATTGAAACTCCTACAGCTGGCCTTAGCCCATCGCTCCAGCCTGTCCAGGTCTCTCTGCAGAGCCTCCCTACCCTCGAGCAGATCAACACTCCCACCCAACTTGGTGTCATCTGCAAACTCACTGAGGGTGCACTTGATCCCCTCGTCTAGATCATCAATAAAGATGTTAAACAGGAGTGGCCCCAAAACCGAGCCCTGGGGGACACCACTCATGACTGGTTGCCAACTGGATTTAACTCCATTCACCACAACTCTTTGGGCCTGGTCATCCAGCCAGTTTTTTTGTGTGTGTCTATGTGATGCAGTAGGTCACTGACTATCTCCTCCTGGAATGCGGGGGGGGGAGGTTGTTCTCCCAGTCTCTGTCTTCTGGCTGAGGAGGCTGGATTCCCTCTGTACAACTAGTCTTGTTATTAAAGACTGAGGCAAAGAAGGCATTAAGCACCTCAGCCTTTTCCTCATCGCTCATTACCATATTTCCACTTAATTCTCTTATTGAAATAAAAATGGAGACTAAACTGCTAAACTCTATAGTCTGTACTATCTTGTTGCCTTGCAGTATTTGTTTTTTTTTTCACTATAAACATACTTTCAGCTTTTTCTGTCTTTTTGTACCACTGACATATAATAAAATTGAAAATAAATCTAATGTAAGCACTGCTTTATGGGTTAATTGTCTATTTGTGACTGAGTGGCTCTAGGAATCACATAATCGCTGCCAAATATCTGGATGAGTCTTTTAATGAAAATTACAGCTTTCATGCTTGCCAACAGTGCCAGGAAGACAGAGCATTTGGAGCAAAACCATAATTTAGTACTGTACTTCCACACACTTCTACCAAACAGAGAACACATGTAATGCTTCTGTTTCTGTGTGGTTGACATACAGTTTAGGAAGACGCTGATGGAAAATATGTGCTGTCCAAAACACTATCAGCTATCAGGCTACTACTCGCATAGTTAATATTTTCCAGCATTCTTCGTTTCCTTTCATTCACATATACTGTTAGCTTTGTAACAGTCCAGAAAAATAGATTATACTTTTTCTCATGAATATTCTTTAAATAATCTTGAATGAATCAAGAAAGAAACACTACAAATTTGTTTCTGAATAAAAAAAACCTGCATCCCTTTTTTTGGTGCTTACATTCAAGATATATCCTTCCTGCCTCTAAAATATTATTGCCTCTTTTCTGAGAGGTGTCCCACATATGTTCTGCCAGCAGAATATGCTATTGACTGGAAGCATAAAATACATAGCAGAAAACTGAGTGTTTCATCACTCAGTTGCAGAGGTGTGAGGGCAGAATTCAGCAAACCTATTCTTCCATGGGCCTGATGTGCCTTGTAGGGTAACATGAAGACAGGGTCTTCATGCACTGGCCTGGCTGAATGTTGTTCACAGTTCACCCAGCAATACAGGTAGTGTTGGATGCACACGTATCCCACCTCAGACAGCTGGGGACAAAATGCAGGAGAACTCAGCCTTTTTCAGAAACTGAGTGACCTTTCAGTAGCACTCAGACTATTACAGTCCAAGGCACATGCTATGTCTGACTACATTTGACTACTGTACTCAGGCCTTTCTTGTATAAACAGTACACCTGACTTCAAAGGAACCAGTTTGAAATTGGTAAGGCTAGACACATACACTCTCATGTTTGTACCTCTAATATCCCCCTTTAAATTATAAACCTAAATCATTGTGTCATGGTGTATCATAACATGGGCTGCTTAGTGACAAGTGAACTGCTTGCCTGGTGGAGCTGGTATGCTGAAGAAGAATAGCTGGTGCTTGATGTCCTTCCTGATGCAGCAGGAAAGACCAAGAAATATGTTAGCAACTTAATGCAGAAGCCCTTATTATGTAGGATTGCAGTGCATGGTTGAAACCTGTGGACTGAGTCATAGCCTGAAAGACATCCCCACATTTCTTCTGGGAGAAGATGTTCTGGGGATGTCCTTGTACAGTTGACAAAAAATTGGCCCTGCATTTTGTGACTCCAAAGTTTTTAAAGATCCAATATTATTTCCTTTACTGAGCTGTAATACCTAGATCAGAATCTGACATGGGCAAAGATTGCCCTTGACAGGCTGTCCACACCTTCTCAAAGTGGCTGGCAGTGACCTGCATTGGAGAAGGAAAACTGAGGTAAACTGTCAGGCTGGCCAAAGACAGGAAAGCAATTTCAGTCCACCAATGCAAAAAGGGGGAATTGAAGGATGTTCTTATTTTTATTTTATTTTTCAGTTTCTCTCCAGCTCATTTTAATTCTGTTTGTAGAGAAGAACAGTCTCTTATGACATTCAGGGTTAAATTTCCAGCATGATTAGTTGCATTCTCCTCCTCATACCAGTAATGAGTTGTTCAGCTCAATACCTGCATGCTGTGTTGAACATTTACCCCCAGGGTCTCAAGTATCAGCAAGGAGAAGGGCGAGAGCTCAGGAGACTTCTTCAGCTTGAGAGATCCCAGGACAGCAGAAAAGAAAATGACAATTATTGCGTGTGGTAGAGAGAAAAGCTCAGGACTGAAATAGCAGGGGGATTGCAGTTCAGGATTAAGTCACATTGCCAGAGCAGTATGGGGGAGGCATAAAATAATGTGTACTCTCATTGTGTCTGGTCTAGGCACTCTAAATTGTGACCCTCTGATCCTGTATGTTGGACAGGGCAAGAACACTGACATCATGGTAGATTAAACAAATTAGATGATCCTAGTTTTCAACACTCATTTGCACATGCATAGATCACCAGGGAACCCTCCATGGGCAAAGGCAAGTATCTGATTTGCACACCCAGATTTTGCCTTCATATTCTGCATTGGCTCATTGCATGCAAATGTATGCATTCAGTTGCATGCACCAAGGTTTGGAAATCATTCCTGTGGTTTCAAGGAAGAAAAAGACAGAATAATAATTCCCCCCCGCACCCCCCCCCCCCCCCCCCCCCCGGCCTATTGTCAACAAATTTCAATTCATCACTGTTGATTTTGCTGAAACCTACTTTGGAACGTTACAGCTCGGATTGATGTTATCCAATGCCATTTTTATCAGGGTTTCACTGTGCAATACAGAGTCACTGCAGGCTGCGGGTGCCCATGATTGCCTCTGACATGTACAGCTGAAAGGACTCTTATTCCAAGAATGATCTTCTTTTTTAGACTGTATTGAGTTGGGACTGATTTTGATAGCCAGTTTCAGTCAAGAATCATAAAGTTATTGCACATTTAAGACCGTCAGTGTGAGAATCATTCTCTGTCTCTCTCTCCCTCCCCCTCTCATCGTTCTTTCCCCTCCCTTTCTCTCTCTCTCATCATTTCACAGGACTGCAAGGTTACAGAAAGGTCTAATCAATTGTCAAACTCTCCTTTATCTCTGAGAAGGTGGTAAAAAAATCTAACTGCCCTGCTGTAGGGGGTTCTTCTGACTACACAGCACCCTTTTTCACATACAATGCTACCATGATTAATGTCCTCCCACCTCAGACCTTGTTAAAACCTGTTCTTTAAAGCAGGCTGGTGCACCACAGTGAGAGCAAGAGCAAGGTTGCATAAATCAACGTGTTCTCACAGCCCCCAGGATATCCATTATAGATGCCAGCTGGATGACTGGAAGATAGAGAAAAATGAATATTGTATCCTGTGGCCTTTTGCCTCTAATGACCACTTTTCAACATTTTTGAAGGCATGATTAAATTTTGATAACTGGGGAAGTCACTCTGAGCAGGCTGAAATAGAGATAAATTGACTGAGGGTCTGACATCCCAGTGGAGAGCAGGCAACTAATTAGTGTGTGAATCGCACTCTGAAAGAGATGTAAAAGGGAGGCTGGTTTAATCAGAGGAGCTGCTGAGGTACAGGAATAGTCAGGGATAATTGCAGCCTAGGTAGAAATCACAGGCTCAACGAGCAGCTTTTTCTGTCCGCTTGATTGGCAGCCACTGACCTAGTGTCCAAAACCTTTGAACTCTTACAACAGTAACAACCTTGTCAAGGCAATTTGCTTGAGCTTTCTATGACCAGTTATTTCAGCTGTGGAGCTGGGACATCCAATTTGAAAGGGCACTTTGCTCCTCTGCTGCAGTGGAAGCTGGGCGGAACAGCCTCATTATTTTTGATGACTTTACTTTGAACCCTTCATCTCCCCCCT
>MU210536.1:11732-50554 GCA_017315185.1 Bubo scandiacus | reverse complement strand
ACTGCATACATACCCTCTCCCTGGGGACCTTGCTGTACGGATGAAGTGTCAGATCAATTTAGCTGTTGATTGCAGCAAGGGAAATGGGGGCAGAGTGAAGGAAAAAAAACCCACTGCCCTGCGTAACACTCTCGTTTTATTGCAGGAACAGAGCTTCCTCAATGCCTGAACTGGTGATGCTGTTGGACATATGAAACATGAGTGTATTTGGAGCTCTTTTTGCTGGGTTTAGAGGAATTAAAGACAACATATTTAATCCCTTTAACAAGTGGCTGGGATAGTACCTCCTTTAGATGGAAATGAAGGATAGTACACTTGTGCAAGAGATGACTAAGATAACATCTTTCCTGTAATGTTTCCTATTTACCCAGAGTACACATGTAGCATTTTGTGGTAGCAAGAATGTTCTGACATAAACTGGTGTTTAGGGGAATAATAATAATCCCCTGAAGCTGCAGTAGCTGGTGAGGCAGATTTTTTTTTTTTTTCTTGTAGGGAGGAAGGGTAGGTGAAGAAAGAGCAAGACGATAGAGCAGAAAGCTTGCTGTCTTACTCTATTTGGTAGTATGAATTAGTGTTGCTCTGAATTATTTTTTTGCCTGGGGCAGGCTAGTTTCTTTTTTTAAACTGATCAGTCCCCCTGGGTCTCATGCTATACCAAGGACCAGGATACCTGATGTGACAGGGTTTTGATGTGACAGCGTACTGTTTCTGCAAAGCCTTCAGCTAGGATTTTCAAAACCACAATTTTTCACATGAAAATGAGGGCCAGTTGTAACTTGGTCTATATAATTAGGCACCTGCTGTATATTAATACTTTAGTACTAGGTGGTTTACTGTAGTGGTAGCTCAGGGCATGCCTACATGAATAAGGTAATCTCAGCTGCTGATTGATAACATGCTGGTTACTCCACGGTCCTTGCCAGTGTCCACACTCTTACCTGCCATACGTGACTGGAACTATGTTTGTGCTCACACATATCTACAGTGAGCAGTATGCAGACTGTTAAGGCAGGATAGCTCCTGACCCTTCAGGGCCCTGCTTGTGCCTCTCTTTGTTTCTGAATGGAGGGGGGTTTCTTTATCAAACACATGGAAACACTTTGGCCACACTTACAAGCCATTGGATACTTTTCAACTTCCATGACTGTCCTCTCACTATGGAGTTATACATTGGGTGGAACACAAACATCTGTTTCTCAGATATTCTTAAAATCTAGAACGTCAACTTGGAGGTCCTTAACAGAAATAAGTGATTGTAATAACTTCCCTGAGATGTCACAAAATTCTTAGGGACATTAGAAAAAACTTGATCCATGTTTAATTTTGGATTTCTAGGAAAGCCCTATGGAAGCCAAGTCAGGCAGGTATTTAGCTGAACCAGGGTCAAAGTGCTCAGAGTTCTGCCTTCCTTGGTCACTACTGTCACTACTGCTCAAAACAAATAGGGAAAACAGGGTACAGAAAAGTTAAGTGTTTTGCCTAAGGCCACTCATAAGGTCAGGCAAAAAGCAAATTGTTATGGCCTAACTGTTGGTGTCCTTGCCTGATCAGTTTAAGAATATTAAAAAGAAATAATGAAATCTTCAAATTGTTAGCTAGACTGGGAGGAAAGAATTTGACTGCAGTGTGTGTTAAATATGAGGCTTGTGGTAAAAGCCATGTCATGACTCCTTGTTGACCTGCTGTAAGGTAGTGACAAGAACTTTGCTTCAGTATTGCGAGCACCAGCTGCAGCAATGAAATTAAAAGAAAAAGCCAGCAAACCCACTACAACTAGAACAAACCAGTTTGTAGCGAACGTTATTTATGCATCAGTACCTTGGCTTCTATGAAAAAACAAGAGACTGGCATGCCAGAAATATGGGAATCTTGTATAAATACTGCTTATAAACAAATCAAGAATTAAAAGGTGAGCTATACAGCTGAGGCACCTTAAAAATAGATGATTCTGGTCCCTGTGCATATTCCTGGTTCGGAATGAGAAATGTATTAGAACATATACCTGCAGCAATGATGATTACATAGGGAAAAAATGTTTGAGAAGCAGAGCCACTTACAACAGTGTTAATATCAGTGGAACATAATAAAAAACCCAGAGTTTCAATTAATGGCCTTTCTTTTTCTACAAGTTTTTCCTTCATGATTTCTGACTTTGGTGTCAGATTATGTGGCAAAATGATTCTGAAGGTATGAGCAATAAAAACAGGCACAATAAATTTGTGTAGGCCAGGCAACTGTGATGACTTAATTGCTACTTTAGTGAAAAGGCTGCAGCCATTATGTTAAATTATTAAAAATAACACCCACTGTAATTTATCAGAATTTTAGTCATTACTGCATTTTTTTTTAAAAAAATCATCAGCACTTTTGATATTGCAATGTTTTGGATAATAAAAGTCAACAGGAGTAGTTTGAAGTACAGTACAATGGCGGCAGAGATAGAAGGATGTATTTATGTCAGCATTACCAGTTCTTACAGCTTTAGTTTTTGTGGCTGGAAGACTTAGAAGAAATGTACCCTTTGTGCCCATTTGAGTGGAAAGGAAAAGGGAAGGATTGTCATGGCTAGGGACGAGGCTCTGAGGTTTGTGAAGGTTAAGGCCATGTGAAGGCAGTGTCAGTTGCTCATTTACCAAGAAAGGTAACTGCAGACTTCAGCTTTGTCAGGATGTGGGCAATCTCTGCCTGTGAGTTTATGCCTTTAAGAACTCGTCTATCTAAACTCTGAAAGTGACAGCCTTTACTAATAAAGTGGTCTTTCAAAAATCAAGCCTTATAGTGAAAGACTCATGTCTTGCCATTTATGGGTATCTATCTGGATATTTCAAATATTACAAGTGAATATTCTGTGAGACACCCCAGAGACACAGGTGAATCTTGAGAGATGCTGTACAGCAGAGGAAGAAGAATGTATATGATCCTGATTTGCACTCCTTTGAAACCTCTGTTTCGACTAACTGAAATATTTTCATGGGTGAAATGAAAGCAGTTAAATTTGCTGGTCTCTCAGTGTTCCCATGGCAAGCACAACCCAAGGAACTTCTTTTGTTTTTAGGCAGAACCAGAGATTCTCAAATAACCACACAAGTCAAGGAACTGAAGCATGTAGAAAATTACTGAAGATGGAAAGACTGAGGAAAGAAGAGGCTGTAGTTGTTAAGAGTCAGATGTAGCTGTACAAAGAGCCTTAAACATTGATTTCATTATGTGTGCCAGTTATGATGCAAGTATCTCACAATCCCCTTACTTGTGCTTTAAGAAAGGATGGGGAAGCAGAGAAAGTAGGAAAAACGCTATGACGGAAAATGACATTGCTATCTGGGACTCTGGCAAAGAAGGATTTTAAAACAAAATTTTGCAGTGGCTTATCTCCTTTGTCCAGGTATGTGTTTCCACAGTGTATATATTTACATACATGCATGTGTATATAAAAATGTGTTTCAGTACATGTGCATCTTTATGTGGAGATACATAACTGAAACAATTGTTTCCATTTAATAGCAATCTATAAAATGTTATGCCTTAAACAGCTCATTGTAAAGCCTGTCATAATGGCAATTCAGTTAAATGATACTGTATTATTATTCCTCACCCTATGTGCAAAATCTAGTGAAAACATTACTGAAATTGGGAGAAACCGTTCTAAACATCAGCAGAAAGGAGTGTTTGATTAGAATCAGAACAGTGCCTTTCAAAACCTGTGACAGGTAAATTATGAATATTTACAGATATGCTTTTGTTACATAATGTTAATTTGACGTGAGAAGTTTAGACTATCCATGGGGCTTTAAAAATACCCTAATATGCATTCAAAGACTAAGATAATTGGGACATATGTTTCTCAAAATATATAAAGAAGAACTTCAACTGATTTTTTGCATCTCTTTTGCAAATACCTAAAACCAATCAGGAATTGGTCTGAACTCCTCATTTCTGTATTAATACAGAGAATGACAAAAAACATCTGTATTTCTCTCCATACTGAATCCAAACTTAGAATTTTTTAAGTGCAACTTGTGCTAGCATTATTGCAGTAGTTGAATCCTGTTTTCTTGGAGATTTAGAGATACCAGTCTTCAAACTGTATTTAGTGAATTTGCTGAGTTAAGCCTTCTGTGTGATAGGCCAACACGTTTTTACAAATGTGATGTTTAGTCACTGGGAGAAAAATAGAAGACCTCTTTTAAAAGGCTATGAGGATGAAAATAAGTACAGAGCATAGCTCTTAAAGATCTTTCACTGAGTGAATCACATACTAGCTGGAAAACACAGGGCTAGTGCACAGAGAAACATGGCATTGGGGAAAAAAAAAAAAGGTTATCCCATACACTTCTATGATATCCTTACCCGTTGACAACTGCACATGCTCTTGCGGTGTTATGTAGTATGCTCACATTCACACATGCATCCAATAAATATTCAATAAGTGACTCTACCCTTATAATCTTTAAGCTAAAAACTTGTGTATAGCTTTTAAACCAAAAATCAGTGTTGGTAACCTGGCTGCAGATCTTACTCCATACTCAGATCTTAATCCATACTCAGGGAATTACATGGGCCCCTCTGCATCTTTGAAGCACAGGGCTTTTGCAGTCAGATCAGGTTTTTACTTTGAAAATGCAGCTGAGTTGAAGTATGTTGGTTAAAGAGTTGAATGGTGACTTACCTCAGTGAACTACGGGGCCAATTTCTGAAGAGGGATCACACTCACTTGTGGTGTGAGTGAACACAAACTAGTATAGCTTATGTAAAAACTGTTATGTGAAGAGTTATCTGTCCTCAGGAGCAAAGTACATGGTACTCTTTGCCAGACAGTAGTGATAAAGGATAAGTCATGACTTGCAAAAACTTGAATATGGTAATTTGCTGTCTGGTTGGCCCTGAGAAAATATTTGACAAAAATGTTGAACTGATTTTTTATTTCAGCTAGAGATATGGGTGTTCAACTGACACAATAAAATCATTTCTCAGGGACATCACCCAGAGAGGGTGGTCCATCAAATTAATGCACTTCAAAATAAAGGATCACTTCTAAAATTCAAATATTATCCTGTACCCTCATTTTTTTTCCACCTATCATATAGAAATAATGATTTGCAAGTACTTTACAGTGGGGCTGTGAGGACATCTTAAATAATAATATTTTATCAGTACACTTGCTAAAATGCACAACCTCAACAGCACAGGAGTTAGTAATTAATTTTTTTTTTTTTTTTTTAAACTTGGACATCATGAAACCACAGCTTGTTATGCTACTGTCATAATATTAATCTTTAGGTGACCTTTAAGATTAAACTCTGTTCCTTTAACTCCTTATTTCAGTATTGACAGAAGTGGCTGCTAGAAAAACTACCCTATATCTTATAATGTTTCTTGAGAATATGTCAGAGGAGTTTTCCAGGCAAAAAAGAACATCATCTCACTTCATTATGGCAATTATTTTTTTCATTTCTTGTGTGGCTAAACAGGGCAGGAGTTGGTATTTTCTGTACTGTAAATACTTACAGTATAAACAAACTTAGACCCAAGTTACAAATACAGGTAGCTGGGAACTTCTATAGATTTACCTATCAAGGGTTAACACTGAAACTCTGAGCAAAATAATTAGTGGTGTTTCCTTGCCCTTGGAAATGTGGCTGGGCTCAGCTGGAGAGAATTACGCTTTTAAGAAAAGGACTATGAGAAGAGCTTTAATTCTTGTTATAATCTTGTTTCTGTGTTGACCTGGGAAGTAGAAGGAGGGAGAGAGGAATCTGGTTGTGAAAAGGCCTTTTGACTCCATTTAGTGGGCTGTTACTTCTTCTAACCTTAGCTTTCCTTAGAAACCAGCCAATTCACGGTAGTGGAATGTAAGTATTCTTAGATCTAACAGTTAAATAAAGATAATTTTAGGCAATTATAATAAAATTCAGAAAGTGGAAAGGAAGATCAAGTTTCTATGATGCAATCCAGGAGAAAACTGGTGTTTATGCAGATAATAGAATAGTACAGGATAGTGAAAGGACAGGAAATCCCTTTATTTCCAGAGCTGGTTAATTGAGGTCACATAATTAAACATTACAGCTGTCAAGGGGAACAGCAAGTTATATTGCTTTTGGCATGGAGCTGTTAGTGGCTGTCACTGGTAGCCCTACACCTTTTTGGATTGTCAGGGAATAATTTTAATACACACAAAGTTATAAATAGAGGGATGCAATCAGATTTTAAACGTTGAATTTTCAGTCATTTGTGTGTGTATTTCTACTAGAAAAATGCTGGAGGAAGGAGGTCCATGCTGCAAGACTACTAATCAAGCAGTGCTCATTAGTTCGTTATGTAGTTGTATAATTTAACAAGCAATATTGGGTGGTTTGTTTCTGAAAATGAAATGAGCTATTAAAAATATTACTGACTATGCTCAAAATGTATATTGGATTTTTTAAGGCATATCTTGGTACTTAGGGAGGAAAAGATGATTGGACTTCTCCACCTGTGCCTGCAGTACTGCTTCAGCTGTGGATGAACAAAGAAGTTTAGGCAGTACCACAACTCAGCATGGTAGTGGAGAAAATAGGCACTCTGCCACCCACTGTGAGATGAAAACCCTTCTGCAAATAGTTTCCTTGTGGCCAGCTGTTCCAATAGGAAGACAGTGAAGAAAGAAAAATGGTGTTCCTCCTTAAAATATCTATTTGTCTTGTGTCTTCTCAGAAAAGAAGACAAAGTATTTTCACAGGACTGTGAACTACTCATCTCTGAGTAGGGGATCACAGAAGATAGAAATACAGCCAATATAACTGACTTCTTATTTTCAAGTGCCAGGTAACTGTTGAATTGTTTTAATAATTCCTAATGCATTTCAAATATGACCATTAGTGAGGAATTTTATTGTGCTCACCTTGTGAAACATTCATGATTTGCTCCTAAAATAACTTCATGCTTTAAATAGAGTTTTGGGGCAGGTTATCCACAGTGTCTGGCTTCCTCCTGAGTGCAAGACAGACAAAAGGCTACACAGGCTAAAGTTTCAATATAATTCAATTAACAGTCCTGGGGTAACAAATGTTTTATTGTTTCTGAGAATCAGGTTCACATAGATGAAGTTTTTTAATTATTAAAAACCAGACTGTCATAAAGCCAACTATTGCATTTGGGTTTGCAGCTTGGAATCCTTTGCAATGTTTTGAGAAAAAAATCCCTTCTTACATACACACTGTTTGGTGAGTTTTAAGCCAGTAACAGAATGTAAGGCAGTGGGCCATCTCCACCATATGCTATTATAAAAGCCAGAAAGACAGCAAATATTCAGGGTGGATGAGGAGAGCATATTAAGCGTGTAACAGCCATGAGCCTGCTGTCTCCTGGCAGATACATCTGAATGCTGTGCCTGCTGTGGTAAGAAGCTTGCAGTGGCACATCCAAACTGAAAATACAACCAATATTCCTGTACTGACTGCTGTTGATAACATGTCCATTTTTTTGTGTGGTAGTACTGGAGATGTAGTGGCACCTCCCAGTACTCTGCTTTCTACTTCATCTTGTTTCTTTACTTTTTGCAGGATGTACAGATGGAAAAGAAGTATTGGGTCATCTGGTCTTAGCTTTGCTATCACCAGACTCTAAATGCTTCTGATACAGGATTGTGGATATTGCAGTTCACAAAAATAGGCTGAAAAAGGGAAGGAAGTAGTAAAACATCTACTTTCTTTTGCAGACTCTTTCTTTGCTAAAAATGTCTAATATGACAACAGCTGTTTTCTATTTCCACTATTCTGTTATCATATTTTCTATTTTCTGTTGACGGAAAACTATCTCCAACAAGAGGGGAGAAATCAACAGGGAAAGGAGGCTCAGAACATTATTCCTCCATTGAGGAAAAAAAATAAAAATCAAATAATCCCTGCTAATAGCCTTTACTCTGACTGCCACCATTGATAAGAAGAGAATAAATAAGCTCTACAGGCAGCAGTTACAGCTAAGGCTGTCAAAAAGGCAGGAAGGTATCAGAGAAATGGGAGTAGCTGGTGTGACCATGTCTAATTCAATACAGACAATTATGGACAAAAAAATTAACAGTAGAATATAAAAGAGTATGTGTAGTCTAAATGTACCCAAGACTGCATAAGCTCAGTGTATGAGAATACTCCTAGTCATAGCAGGCATCTATGCCACCTGATAGTGGTCCAGGAAGTTAGCTTGAAGAGCAGCAAACACTTGCAAGGAGGTCAGCACATATATTGAGTAAACATGAAGAGAGATCAGCCTTTATTGCTTTACTCCTTGCTAAGGGAATTGGTTCTAGTGTAAGCATGAAACCTGATCATGAGACAAGCTAGGAAAAAAACCCCACTTTTGACACTTAGAGACCTCCTCTTTCATCAACTAACAATTGTCATATGAAGACCCTTTGCGAGTCCCAAGATGACCATGGCAATGGAAATGATGCTACTCCCTGGAAATACCATTGCAGAATCAAGTCACCAGTAGCTAAATAGGACTGCACACAGGGAGAGAGAGGTGGACAGGGAGACAAATTCTAACACTGGTCTTGAGCACTGAGTGAAAGTAATGGTTGCATCTTTCTTCTCCATGTGTACATTTAACCCCTGAGCTCCAGATGCCTTGGTATAGCAATATATAACACATATATGTAATATATAAATATTCATCAAGAACAATGCAAGGCCTTTGGGAGTAAGAGTCCTACATAAGTGATGTCTTTTTACAAAACAGAAGTTTGTAAAAAAACCTCTCACCTAATGAAGGTAAATGACAAGTTACTTTACTTGAATAATACATTGAGCTCTGAGACCAAATTCATGCGGATTGTTCATGTGGATGACTCCCAGGGTGATGAAACCCTGCAAATTCTGGGATGCATGGTGGCTGTTGTGGTTACCATGGCTATTACAATACTACTAGGCAGGTGAAAGTAGAATTGTCCCCTCAAAAACCATCAAAAGCAAAGGAGTGATGAGAGTTATTTCAGAGAATGCTGGTCCTCTGGGTGTCGTGTATTTGCTTACGTGGATATTTGTGTTTATCCATTTACCCATATAGGCCATCCTGTGTTCATGGGCAGAACATTCTGTGGAATGGGAATTTGTCACCCCATTGCTCTTGACGGACTATGGTTCCTGTAAGAACTGCCAATTCTGAATGGATAAATCAAGTTTTTGCCCATAATAGAAGCCTTCTGTTCAGAGATGTGTGATCTTTTCTGATCTGAGCTAGTGTCTGATGGATCTCACTGTGAAACGCTATGGGTGTTAACCTGCTGCCTCCCGTGGGTGCCTGTGAAGCAGAAGCAGCACAATGGGTCATTTCAGATGGTATTTCAACATCTCCTCAGCATGATTTAAACTACTGTTGACTCAAACCCTTTGGTACTGAGTTTTTCAGCCTCCTTCCGGAGTTCCTCATAAAGATGGACAGAGTGATGGGTGAGAGCTGGGGGATGTTGCCACAATTAAGCTTTCTGCAACCAAGAATCTCCACCTCTATCCTTGGCCTTTGGTGGATACACTTAGATCTGTGTAGCTTAGTTTTCATTATTCCCCTACCTTTTCTTGAGACCAGACATTCATATTTATACCTAAAGGAAGGATCAGGAATAATTTGGCTTACATATGGGTTTCTCAGGAAGCTCTGTTCTGTTAACCAATCTGTCTATGGTGATCTTCAGACTGCATATAAGTAATCTTTTAGTTCCTGGTTGCTTGAACTTGTTTAATAAACATCTGGCCATTTTCTGAAACACTGAAAACATAAGGGTATTTTTGGTGGGACATTAATGATTTGGCTGTACCAGGTGCTTCTCTGTTATCAAGATATCTAAGACTGCATAGCTTTTGCAATCACAAAATTACAGAATATGTAAGGTCATCTGGTCTGACCTCCTACTCAAAGCAAAATCAACTTTGAGGTCAGTTCAGGTTGTTCCAGTTGTCCAGTCTAATTTGGAATATCTCCAAAGATATTCCACAGCTTCTTTGAACAACCTGTTCTGATGTCTGACCATCCTCACTGACTTTTCTTTTCATATCTAGTTGGAATTTCCCTTGATGAAGCTTTTGTCCATGTCCTCTTATCTTTTCACTGTATATGTCTGAGAAGAATCTGACTCTGTCAAAGTAGTCAAAGCAGTCAGCTGATCTCTCCCTAGCCTTCTCTCCCTCCTTCATTTGGGCTGAAAGGACATAATGGATAATAATGTTGGTTTTGGTCTGCACCAAAGTTTGTAATAAAGATGTGAATTCAGTGCTTCACTGATTCTTCTTCTTTGCCTCATTGTAATCTACACAATGATGCTGCTGACAGCTGAAACCTGTTGGATTGAATCTTTATTACTGTGTCAGTTTCCTTAGCACTAGATAAAACCATGTGAGCCCTGTATCTCTAGACAACTGTCATTCTTTTCCAGTCTTTGTGTGTGGGTGGATGTCTTTCTCTGCAATTGTCAGTCTGTGTACCTATCTACTGTGTTCAGTTTTGGGCACCTCACTATAAGAAAGACATTATGGTGCTGGAACGCATTCAAAGGAGGGCAACAAGGCTGGTGAAGGGTCTAGAGAAGAAGTATTATGGGGAGCAGCTGAGGGAACTGGGGTTGTTTAGCCTGGACAAAAAGAGGCTCAGGGGAGACCTTATCCCTTTCTATAACTACCTGAAAGGAGGTTGTAACGAGGTGGGTGTTGGTCTCTTTTCCCAGGTAACAAGTGATAGGACAAGAGG
Organism: Bubo scandiacus; assembly: GCA_017315185.1. Classification (NCBI taxonomy): domain Eukaryota; kingdom Metazoa; phylum Chordata; class Aves; order Strigiformes; family Strigidae; genus Bubo; species Bubo scandiacus. The sequence goes on along the minus strand of MU210536.1, from coordinate 39,838 downwards.
AAATGGCCTCAAGTTGCACCAGGGGAGGTTTAGGTTGGATATTAGGAAAAATTTCTTCACAGAAAGGATTGTCAAACATTGGAACAGGCTGCCCAGGGAAGTGGATGAGTCACCATCCCTGGAGGTATTGAAAAGGTGTGTAGATGTGGTGCTTAGGGACATGGTTTAGTGGTGGACTTCACAGAATCATTTAGGTTGGAAAGGACCTGAAGATCATCTAGTCCAACCGTTAATCTAGCACTGACAGTTCCCAACTACACCATGTCCCTAAGCGCTATGTCGATCCCATTCTTAAACACCTCCAGGGATGGGGACTCCACCACTGTCCTGGGCAGCCCATTCCAACGCCTAACAACCCGTTCTTTAAAGAAATGCCTCCTAATATCCAGTCTAAACCTTCCCTGGCGCAACTTGAGGCCATTCCCTCTTGTCCTATCGTTTGCTACTTCGTTAAAGAGACTCATCCCCAGCTCTCTGCAACCTCCTTTCAGGTAGTTGTAGAGGGTGATGAGGTCTCCCCTCAGCCTCCTCTTCTCCAGACTAAACAACCCCAGTTCCCTCAGCCGCTCCTCATAAGACCTGTGCTCCAAACTCTTCACCAGCTTCAATGCCCTTCTTTGGACATGCTCGAGTAATTCAATGTGCTTTTTGTAGTGAGGGGCCCAAAACTGAACACAGTCATCGAGGTGCGGCCTCACCAGTGCCGAGTACAGGGGTAAGATCACTTCCCTGTCCCTGCTGGCCACGCTATTTCTGATACAAGCCAGGATACATTTGGCCTTCTTGGCCACCTGGGCACACTGCTGGCTCATGTTCAGCCGGCTGTCAATCAACACCCCAGGTCCCTCTCTGACTGGCAGCTCTCCAGCCACTCCTCCCCAAGCCTGTAGCGCTGCTGGGGGTTGTTGGGGCCGAAGTACAGAACCCGGCATTTGGCCTTATTGAAGCTCATGCAGTTGGCCTTAGCCCATCGCTCCAGCCTGTCCAGGTCTCTCTGCAGAGCCTCCCTACCCTCGAGCAGATCAACACTCCCACCCAACTTGGTGTCATCTGCAAACTTACTGAGGGTGCACTCGATCCCCTCGTCTAGATCATCAATAAAGATGTTAAACAGGAGTGATCCCAAAACCGAGCCCTGGGGGACACCACTCATGACCGGTTGCTAACTGGATTTAACTCCATTCACCGCAACTCTTTGGGCCTGGTCATCCAGCCAGTTTTTTACCCAGCAAAGTGTTTGCCCATCCAAGCCACGAGCAGCCAGTTTTGCCAGGAGAATGCTGTGGGAAACGGTGTCAAAGGCCTTACTGAAATCAAGGTAAACAACATCCACAGCCTTTCCTTCATCCAATAAGCATGTCGCCCTGTTGTAGAAGGAGATCAGGTTTGTCAAGCAGGACCTGCCTTTCTTAAATCCATGCTGACTGGGCCTGATCATCTGGTTGCCCCGCATGTGCTGTATGATGTTACTCAGGATGAACTGCTCCGTCAGCTTCCTGGGCACCAAAGTCAAGCTGACAGGCCTGTAATTTCCCGGATCATCTTTCCAACCCTTCTTATATATGGGTGTCACACTGGCCAATTTCCAGTCGGTCAGGACCTCCCCGGTCAGCCAGGACTGCTGGTAAATCATGGAAAGCAGCTTGGCAAGCACCCCAGCCAGCTCCTTCAGCCCCCTCGGGTGTATCCCATCCAGTCCCATAGACTTGTGTGTGTCTATGTGATGCAGTAGGTCACTGACTATCTCCTCCTGGAAAGCAGGGGGGGGGGGGGGGGTTGTTCTCGCAGTCTCAGTATTCTGGCTGAGGAGGCTGGATTCCCTCAGTACAACTAGTCTTGTTATTAAAGACTGAGGCAAAGAAGGCATTAAGCACCTCAGCCTTTTCATCATCACTCGTTACCATGTTTGCTCCTACATCTAGCAGGCGATGGAGGCTCTCCCTGGTCCTTTTTTTGCTACTGACATACTTATAGAAACATTTCTTGTTGTCCTTGATTGCTGAAGCCAGATTAATTTCCAGGTGGGCTTCAGACCTCCTGATTTCCACCCTACATAGCCTCACAGCCTCTTTGTAATCATTGTGAGTGGCTAGCCCCTTCTTCCAAAGGCCTTAAACTCTCCTTTTCTACCTGAGTTGCAGCCAAAGCTCCCTGTTCAGCCAGGATGGTCTTCTCTGTCACCAGCTTCTCTTACAGCACCTGGAGACCACCTGCTCCTGAGCCATTAAGACTTCCTTCTTAAAGAGTGTCCAGCCTTCCTGGACCCCTATACCCTTCAGGATTGTCTCCCAAGGGATCCTGTCAAGCAGGTGCCTAAACAAGACAAAGTCAGCCCTTTGGAAGTCCAGGATGTCAGCTCTGCTTAGCCCTCTCCTGGCCTCTCTAAGAACAGAGAACTCTATTATTTCTTGATTGCTGTTCCCTAGTCGTCCTCCAACTACCACATCATCCACCAGTCCTTCTCTGTTCACAAAGAGGAGGTCCAGCCGGGCACCTTCTCTGATTGGTTCACTCACCAGCTGTGTCAGGAAGTTATCTGCCACACATTCCAGGAATCTCCGGGACTGGTCCCGCTCTGCTGTGTGGTATTTCCAGCAGATGTCTGGGAAGTTAAAATCTCCCACAAGAACAAGGGCAAGCGATCATTAGATTTCTCCTAAATGCCTACAGAATATTTCATCCACCTCTCTGTCCTGGCTGGGTGGCCTATAGTAGACTCCTACTACAACATCTGCCCTGTTGGCCTTCCCCCTGATTCTAACGCAAAGACAATCCACCCTGTCTTCACTACAGTTGTACTCAAAGCAATCATAACAGTACCTGACATACAGCGCCACCCCACCACCTCTCTTTCCTTGTCTATCCCTCCTAAAGAGCTTGTAGCCATCAATTGGCACACTCCAGTCATGGGAGACATCCCACCATGTTTCTGTAATAGCTACTACATCATAATTTTCCTGTTTCATCGTGGCTTCAAGCTCCTTCTGTTTGTTACCCATGCTGCGTGCATTGGTATAAATGCACTTCAGATGGGCTGATGTTTTGCCCCCTTCCCCCTTCAAATCTAGTTTAAAGCTCTGTCAATGTGCCCAGCTAACTCTTGCCCCAAGATCCTTTTCCCCCTCTGGGACAGGTGCATCCCATCTAATGCCAAAAGGTCTGGCGTCCTGTATACCAACCCATGATTGAAAAATCCAAAGCCCTGACGGTAACACCAGTCTTGGAGCCACAAGTTCATCTGTTGAGTTCTCCTGTATTCTTCTTCATCCATCCCCACAAGTGAAGGGATGGAGAACACAATTTGTGCCCCCGACCCCTTAACCAGTTTCCCCAAGGCCCTGAAATCTCTCTTCATTGCTTTAGAACTTCTCCTGGTAATGTTGTCACTACCTACCTGAAAAACCAGGAGAGGGTAGTAGTGCTTGGGTCTCACTAGAGCAGGCAGTGTAGGCTAACTGTTGAACGGTCTTTTCCAACCTAACCATTTCTATGATTCTATTAATTATGGAGTGATACAAAAACTGTGATTTGCATAAATGAAAAAAGAAGAAGGTATACAGTAATTATATGGAATGACCATGAAATTACTAATTCGCTTCTGAAAGTAAGATACTTTCATGCTGAACTGCTGAGCAATTCACTTGCTTTTCGTGTCTCAAAGTATATTTTATTCATTTACTTTTTAAAAATATCCTTAAAAAGATTTTCTGACATACTCAGTTTTAACTGCACATCTTCAAAGTTACTATATAATGACTATGATGGTTTATTTTCTCACCAATGTTACCATATTTACTAAGCATAAAGGACAAACATGGTGTATAAATCCTGTGTTATTTTCCATAGAGAATTAGGAATAGCTGGATACAAAGGATACATTCCAGGGTTTCATTTCTTATTTTTCATTAATGCCATCAGAACTTTATTTTGTATTAAAAAACATAAGGAAGATAAAAATGGTCTTTCTAGGATCCCTAATCACAAAAAAAAAAGCTTGAAAGTGCAACCTTAATGTAGTATGTATCCAGTTCTTCATGTTTCTAGTCCACTTCCTCAAGGAAATAGATTCCATTTTCCCTAACTGTTCTCTGAAATAAATGGTGGTGGGAACATGGAGCTCCAGTGGCCCTCATTCAGTCTAAAAATTAGTAAAAATATTATGGTTCTACAGACAAGCATAAGAAAGAGGCTAAGCAGATACAGATGTGGTGTTCCTCACCAAGTATTCTCTACCCTGACTTTTTTTTTTTTTTTTTTTTTCTACATGGGAAACCAAGTAGGTAGAAATAAACAGTAAAACTTGAAGAAGGTATGGTCCCTTAAACAAATCTCACTGAGATATTCAGATATTTTACAGTTTTACTGCCTGTTTAAAAATAAGTTTGTTGTTTGGTTTTGGTTTTTTTTTTTGGTTTTTGTTTTTGTTTTTGTTTTTTACTGTGCCAACTGTCTAATTAAATGAGCTGATCCTGCCTTTGCTGTTTTTTTTTTTATGATTCTGGTACAAAGCAGCTAAACTGAACAAAATGCTTCTACTTACATTAATTTTGTATTTTGAAACAAAATAAGAGGACATATGCTGCTCATCTCCATGAGGTTCTCTGTAGCTGAATGGTAACATCACAAATTTGTTAATGAAACCTAGTGTTCTTTTTGGCAACTCCAGCGGAGAGCTTGCACGCTCACTTTTTGGAGAAGGAGTTGTCTGTCCTTATGTAGGGTATGGTTTCCTTGTAACAAGTCTGAAGCTCAGCAGCAACTTCCCTCAAAAATGGTGTTGCCTCTCATGCAAAAGGGAGGCACTCCAGTCACCTGTGCTGCACCTTACCTATGGATGAGTTTCAAAGCTATCAATCCAGCCACTTTGTGAGCTTTAAATAAGAAAAAGAGAGGAGGAAAGGCAGAGATAGTGAAAAGACACAAGGCCTTACAGCATGAATTTCAAAGGACTGTTGATTAGCAAAAATATAGCCAAGGTGGTTTTCCTCCACAGTGGAGGAAAAAAATCTCTCTGAGATAAAGGGAAAATAACATCCTCCCAGTAATTTCAAAAGCAGACTGATATGAATAGTACACTGCCAGCTTCCCTGCTTTCCTTTGTCCATCCCTTCCTATCTGTTCATGTCTCAGCGGCCTGCCTGAGAAAGTGAAAATCCTTCCATTTTCCTGAGGGAAAATTCAGCTCCCCTTAAACTTGCAGAATTCCCAGTGGCTGCTAAGAGTACCCTCATAGTGCTGCAACTTATGCCACTGTGAAACACAAAACTGACACAATTACAAGACATAGATTGAGATGTTTCAATAGATACAGCCACCCATAAGGACAAGTGAAAACCTAGGACACAAGCCTCTTGCAGAAAACACCCTTTCTTTTGACTGAATGCCTTTTGAAATTGCCCTCATTAAGGTGCAAGGTAACATGCAATGGGGTTGCCTCTCAAAGTGACCCTGTTAGAGATTGCCACTTGTGAGAAAATCCATTCAGAAGTGGAGGCTGGATTAAACTGTATAGCAGGTCAAATGGCACTAGTTAGAGAAATGAAGAGCGGTGCTTCAGTCCAATGATTCTCTGGGAAGTTAAGCAACAATAACCAATTCCATGAATACAAGTGCACAAAGATCAGAGAAATGAAAAACTGCCAGAGAAAAACTGGTGAGAAAGATCTCCAAGCGCTTCTTCCTTCCAGGCTCAACTGAGCAGAAGCAGATTTTCAGTCCTGGGAATAATGGTGACATCTCAGAAAACAAACATGCCATGTGTCTGGAAACTCCTAGATGGAGACCTTTATAGAGTTGTTTTCATCTGTGGTTCCTCTGGTTTATTTCACTGTTGTCAAGGTTGTCCTGTAGCCTAGAAGTGCAGCATTTGAGTCCGCTGTCAACAGTGAGGTCTGACTGGTACAGCAGGGGGGTTCAGAAGAAGCCTCACTCTCTCTGTTCTGTCAAAGCCCAGTGCAAACCTCAGCTCATTTGATGGATGAGAAAAAGATAGATGAAGAAAACACAAGGCTCTAGCATTATTGAATCTAATAACCCATGAATGGACAGTCATTTTGGTGTGTCTCCTCACTCTGCAGAGATCACTGAGTTCAACAACCAGCTTTCTCTTAAATACAAGCCAGTTGTCCTCGTTGACCTATGATGAGAACAAGGCACAACACAAAAGCTATTTGCTGTAGTCAGGTGAAAATACAGGGGAGATGTACCGGTTTGGAATTGATTTCTTTTCTGGGGTTTCCTGTGATGACTTTCTGCTCATCATTTTTCATTTCAGAGTCTGAGGACCAATCAGTCAGCTGTGTGCTTTTCCTTTTTGCTGAGCAGTACTTGGAAGTCACCACTCACTCCGGGTTACAGAATGAAACAAAAAATGGAAATGGTATGCTGCAGGTTATTTACAGATTGCTGCTGAGTAAATTTAATCACAGACCTCTGTAACTCTATCATCATTTCCCTTGATGAGAACATCACAGACTTAAATTTTGTAAAGGAGGGGAAAAATAGACATAATCCATGTATAACAGTAACAGCCAATTCTGCTGTGATGGGAAGAGGCACTGTATTAGGGTCAATACATTAGACCAACTTTTGCATTGCAGCTGGTTCTCTTAATGGCCATTAAAATTCCCCTGGCATTTCCCTGAGAAGGTAACTGAGCCCCTCAAATAAGCTTTTATTTTTAGCCCTATTGACAAGGCAGGCTACCTAATAATCATCTTGCATAGTCACCTCCTTATGAATTTTTCACATGTAACAAATGTTTGAAGTACAGTAATACATATCTTGGAGTTCAGTGCAAGAGCCAGGTTACTTGTGTGTGTTATGGATCATAAGGAGGTTTCCAATTATGATAATCAATTATCTGGGAGGTTCAGTGTATCTCCTTTCCTTTTAGACCTGAATTTACCTTCAGTATTGGATAAGAAACATCTGTTATTCCATCTATCATAATTTCTTTCTAATCAACAGAGGTAAATTAATAATTACCAGAAAAGATGTAAAACAAATGTATAGCTAAGGAATAACCATTGCAGGCTGCAGTTTCTGGTAATCAGGGTCCCAGTGCATATCTGTATCATTGTCAGTTTGCTGGTGTAATAAAACACAAAAGTAATCGGAAACCTGTTCCTTCTTTTTTGCTCACATCACCCAGTCTGTTCTTATGTTGATCTTCCCATTAAACTTAACAGTGACTTTTGTCAGTAAACTTCCTAATTAAAATTATCTCTTGTGCTCTGCTCTCATAGCATCTCATCTCTCAAAACCCACTACTGTTGCTCTGTGTATTGGGTTTGTGTGGCAAAGTTTTGGAAGCAGGGAGGATACAGGGGTAGCTGCTATGAGAAGATGCCAGAAGCTTCCCCCATGTCAATCAGAGCCAGTGCCAGACAGCTATAGGATGGACCTTCTGCTGGCCAAGGCTGAGCCCAACAGTGACGGAGGTAGCACCTCTGTGGAAATGTATTTAAGAAGGGGGAAAAAACCCTGTGCAACACCAGCAGCAGTCAGAAGAGAAGAGTGAGAATATGTGAGAGAAACCACTCTGCAGACATCATGCCAGTGAAGAAGGAGGGGGAGGAGGTGCTTCAGGTCCTGGAGCAGAGATTCCCCTGAAGCCTGTTGGGAAGACCATGGTGAGGCAGGCTGTGCCCCTGCAGCCCATGGAGGTCCATGCTGGAGCAGATATCACAGAATCATCAAGGTTGGAAAAGACCTTGAAGATCATCTAGTCCAACCATTAACCTAACACTGACTGTTCTCAACTACACCATGTCCCTAAGCGCTATGTCAACCCAACTCTTAAACACCTCCATGGATGGGGACTCCACCACTGCCCTGGGCAGCCCATTCCAACTCCTAACAACCCGTCCTGTAAAGAAATGCTTCCTAATACCCAGTCTAAACCTTCCCTGGCGCAATTTGAGGCCATTACCTCTAGTCCTATCACTTGTTACTTGGTTAAAGAGACTCATCCCCAGCTCTCTGCAACCTCCTTTCAGGTAATTGTGATGAGGTCTCCCCTCAGCCTCCTCTTCTCCAGATTAAACAACCCCAGTTCCCTCAGCCGCTCCTCGTACGACATGTGCTCCAGACCTTTCATCAGCTTCGTTGCCCTTTGGAGACACTCAAGTGATTCAATGTCCTTTTTGCAGTGAGGGGCCCAAAACTGAACACAGTCATCGAGGTGCGGCCTCACCAGTGCCGAGTACAGGGGTAAGATCCCTTCCGTGTCCCTGCTGGCCACGCTATTGCTGATACAAGCCAGGATACCATTGGCCTTCTTGGTCACCTGGGCACACTGCTGGCTCATGTTCAGCCGGCTGTCAATCAACACCCCCAGGTCCCTCTCTGACTGGCATCTCTCCAGCCACTCCTCCCCAAGCCTGTAGTGCTGCTGGGGGTTGTTGGGGCCCAAGTGCAGCACCCAGTATTTGGCCTTATTGAAACTCCTACAGTTGGCCTTAGCCCATCGCTCCAGCCTGTCCAGGTCTCTCTGCAGAGCCTCCCTACCCTCGAGCAGATCAACACTCCCACCCAACTTGGTGTCATCTGCAAACTCACTGAGGGTGCACTCGATCCCCTCATCTAGATCATCAGTAAATATGTTAAACAGGAGTGGCCCCAAAACCGAGCCCTGGGGGACACCACTCATGACCGACCACCAACTGGATTTAACTCCGTTCACCACAACTCTTTGGGCCTGGTCATCCAGCCAGTTTTCTACCCAGCAAAGCGTGTGCCCATCCAAGCTGCGAGCAGCCAGTTTTGCCAGGAGAATGCTGTGGCCTTACTAAAGTCAAGGTAAACAACATCCACAGCCTTTCCCTCATCCAATAAGCAGGTTACCCTGTCGTAGAAGGAGATCAGGTTTGTCAAGCAGGACCTGCCTTTCATAAAGCCATGCTGACTGGGCCTGATCATCTGGTTGTCCCACATGTGTTGTGTGATGGTACTCTGGATGAGCTGCTCCATCAGCTTCCTGGGCACCAAAGTCAAGCTGACAGGCCTGTAATTTCCCGGATCATCTTTCCAACCCTTCTTATATATGGACGTCACATTGGCCAATTTCCAGTCTGTCGGGACCTCCCTGGTCAGCCAGGACTGCTGCTAAATGATGCAAAGCGGCTTGGTGAGCACCCCAGCCAGCTCCTTCAGCACCCTCGGGTGTATCCCATCTGGTCCCATACACTTGTGTGTGTCTAAGTGATGCAGTAGGTCACTGAATGTCTCCTCCTGGAATCCGGGGAAGGTTGTTCTCCCAGTCTCTGTCCTCTGGCTGAGGAGGCTGGATTCCCTCAGTACAACTAGTCTTGTTATTAAAGACTGAGGCAAAGAAGGCATTAAGCACCTCAGCCTTCTCCTCATCACTTGTTACCATGTTTCCTCCCACCTCTAGCAGGGGATGGAGGCTCTCCCTGGTCTTTCTTTTGCTGTTGACGTACTTACAGAAACATTTCTTTTTATCCTTGACCGCTGAAGACAGATGCATTTCTAGCTGGGCAGATAGCCACCTGCAGCCTGTGGAAGAACCCCACGCTGGGTCAGATGGATGACTGAAGAAGGCTGTGAACCCATGGGAAGCCCACACTGGAGCAGGCTCCTGGCAGGACCTGTGGACCCATGGAGAGAGGACCCCATGCTGAGTAGGTTTGCTGGCAGGACTTGTGAACTCACAGGGGACGCACACTGGAATAGTCTGTTCCTGAAGGACTGCACCCCATGGGAGGGACCCACGCTGGAGCAGTTCATGAAGGGCTACAACCCATGGAAAGGAGTCACATTGGAGAAGTCCGTGGAGGAACTCCACACTGGAGCAGGGGAAGAGAGTGAGGAGGAAGGAGCAGCAGAGACAGTGTGTGATGAATAGGCCATAACCCCTGTTCCCCATCACCCTGTGCCACTCAGTGGGAGGAGGTAGAGAAAATCAGGAGTGAAGTTGAGCCCAGGAAGAAGGAAGGGGTGGGGAGAATGTGTTTTAAGATTTTTATTTCTCGTTACCCTACTCTCTTTTGATCAGCAATACATTAACGTCTATAAGTGGTCTATTTTGCCCATGATGGTAATTGCTGAGTGATCCCTCCCTGTCCTTATCTCGACCCACAAGCCTTTCATTATATTTTCTCTCTCCTGTTCAGCTGATGAAGGGGAGTGATAGAGTGGCTTTGGTGGGCACCTGCCATCCAGCTAAGGTCAACCCACCACAATTGCTTCTAGGTATTTGTACATACAGCTATCCACCATTGCATTTTAGGCCACTGACTATATATATTCTACGCTTATTTGTTTTGTCCATTTCTTTTTGAGTAATCTTTCTGCTATTCTGTGCTTTTCCTGGGCTCTGTCTCCTACCGCTATCTGTATTTATTTTCAACAGATTCTAACTTAAGCTAAAAATGCTTTTTGTAATCTTCATATCTTGGGTTAGCAGTAACATTTTCTACTAACCCTTCATGTATTGATTCCCTCAGTGTTGTTGTCCGCTTACCCAGAGAAGAAATCCTACAGGTTGCTATAGGAAAGGGAACCTTTCTGTAAGGTTTCAGGCAAGAAACTCATCTCTCTAAGGTTAACTGTTTAGGGTCAGGTAGATAATCCATAATAACCCAGATATTGTCCAGGAAATTTTTTATTGTACTATTTATGTCCCTCAACAGGAAAAGTGACTTAACCACTGAAGTGGAAATTTGAGTAATTGTTCCCTGGTATTTTGCCTCCTTCCATCTCATGAATACAGAAAATGACCATCACAACTCACTCTTTTAAAAACAATTTTGTTATTAAGAGTGGAAATTTTCACTGTGTTATTGTTAAGACTAGTGTAGCTGCCAAAATTGTTTATGATTTTTTTTTTCTCTGTTGTTAAAATAAGACCATCTATTAGGCTGTCAGCTCCTGTGAAAAACAAAACAAAGCCTAATCTAGAAAACTCCACATATGGCTTCCTAAGTGTCAGCAACATGGGTTATTATGACTAATTTTAAAGAAAGGGCCTCTGATATCCAATGTGACTTGTTTCAGAGTATCTTGAAGAGAATGGTGAGTGAAAATTTCACAGAATCACAGAAACACACAGAATCACACAGACTCACAGAATCATCTAGGTTGGAAAAGACCTTGAAGATCATCCAGTCCAACCATTAACATAACACTGACAGTTCCCAACTACACCATGTCCCTAAGCGCTATGTTGACCCCACTCTTAAACACCTCCAGGGATGGGGACTCCTCCACTGTCCTGGGCAGCCCATTCCAACGCATAACAACCCGTTCTGTAAAGAAATGCTTCCTAATATCTAGTCTAAACCATCCCTGGCACAATTTGAGGCCATTACCTCTAGTCCTATCACTTGTTACTTGGTTAAAGAGACTCACCCCCAGCTCTCTGCAACCTCCTTTCAGGTAGTTGTAGAGGGTGATGAGGTCTCCCCTCAGCCTCCTCTTCTCCAGATTAAACAACCCCAGTTCCCTCAGCGGCTCCTCCTATGACATGTGCTCCAGAACTTTCATGAGCTTCGTTGCCCTTCTTTGGAGACGCTCAAGTGATTCAATGTCCTTTTTGTAGTGAGGGGCCCAAAACTGAACACAGTAATCGGGGTGCGGCCTCACCAGTGCCGAGTACAGGGGTAAGATCACTTCCCTGTCCCTGCTGGCCACGCTATTTCTGATACAAGCCAGGATACCATTGGCCTTCTTGGCCACCTGGGCACACTGCTGGCTCATGTTCAGCCGGCTGTCAATCAACACCCCAGGTCCCTCTCTGACTGGCAGCTCTCCAGCCACTCCTCCCCAAGCCTGTAGTGCTGCTGGGGGTTGTTGGGGCCCAAGTGCAGCACCCGGCATTTGGCCTTACTGAAACTCCTAGAGTTGGCCTTAGCCCATCGCTCCAGCCTGTCCAGGTCTCTCTGCAGAGCCTCCCTACCCTCGAGCAGATCAACACTCCCACCCAACTTGGTGTCATCTGCAAACTTACTGAGGGTGCACTCGATCCCCTCGTCTAGATCATCAATAAAGATGTTAAACAGGAGTGGCCCCAAAACCGAGCCCTGGGGGACACCACTCGAGACTGGCCTCCAACTGGATTTAACTCCATTCACCACAACTCTTTGGGCCTGGCCATCCAGACAGTTTTTTACCCAGCCAAGCGTGTGCCCATCCAAGCCTCGAGCAGCCAGTTTTGCCAGGAGAATGATGTGGCAAACGGTGTCAAAGGCCTTACTAAAGTCAAGGTAAACAACATCCACAGCCTTTCCCTCATCCAATTTTTAACAAATGTGAGCCTGCAAGAATAGGTGTTGAGGAAAAATGTCTTATTCCAGTAAGTTATATTGGGTTAGAAAATTATAGTAGCTTTGGCATACAGCGGGTTTCCTTTTGACCTTGGTTTTAATATTTGTTTCTCTGTGATAGCTCTCTTGCCCCTAGATCAAAAGCACTGTTACATACGTGCACAACTCATTTTCTGGAAAGGTCCAACTCTTTTATTTCTACAGAGCACTTGAGCAGGACTTAAACTGTGTTATCTCCACATTTAAATATAAGAAAGAAATGAAGAAGTTATGATTGAAAGAAAGGTTTTTTGTTGTGGGTTGTTGCTGCTTTTTGATTTATTTTCTGTCTAGTTCTCTGTCTACTACAAAGCTATGTATGTAGCAGTCGGAGACTCTATCCGTCAGAAAACAGATAAAGGGACCTAGTTCTGAATTGGCTTAGTGTACATTTGCAAGCAGTAACAGGGATCTAGCGTGCTGACAGCTACTGCACTTGGCACACTGCACCATGATTATTCACTTGAACCAGAGCAACAGGCTCAACCTAGCAAAATCCCTCCTGGTATGAGTTACCTGTATATAGTGCCGAACTTCATAAAGTCTTCCTATAGGGACATCTGTTTGGTCTTTTTGGGTTACATTATTTTGAGCTTCTCCTTTTGCATTTTTCCCATACATTTCAGTGAGCATACTCCTGTCCATATGTGACTCCTTAATGTTCTACACAGAATAAGCTTGTACATGTGGGAATCTAGGGAGACCCATCAGTGATGGGGTATGTGAAACGCTTACATCAATCCAGCCACTGTTTTGGTCAGTGGAACCTCATATGGACCTGAGATGAGCAGAAGGCCTTATAGGAGCAAATTTTTACTCAGAGAAGGCACCAGAAGCCAAAGAAATCATTCATGTTACATATAATTACAGGGAAAATGAAGGAGGCTTAATTGGACCACTGCATTCTGCTGGTTTTTAATAACACTCTGTTCCTGCAGAGACAAGCAGTTTGGAACCAGAAGTATAACACTGAGGAGTAACAGTCTAATGCATGCAGGCTTAGCAGGTCCCCAATACCTGGAGGAAGGAAGTTACCAAGCTAAGCAAGAAAGACATCTCCCTGAGGCACACAGATGACACCAGCCAGAGTCATTCAATAGCAAGGTGCCCTTCTTATGTGTAAACTAGTTGCTCCATATCATTGCAATGGGGCATCAGTAGGCAGAATTTTAAGGTAGGAAGCTGCCTAGTGGAGATGCTGCAGTAGTTCCCTTTGAAAGAAGGGAAGTTACCAGAGGAGCTTCTCAGGTGCTGTTTGGCTTATGCTGTAGCTTTTGACAGGTAGCCAGATATGCTCCACATCTGGCCTGCTGTTACTTATGAACTGGAACTTGAGTTGAGAACTTTGAAAATCGACAGTAAATCATTTGCCAAAGTACATTTTCCTTACTACTTGTATGAGTGGAGGATGGTGTGAGAGATAATTCAGGTAACAGTTGACACCGCAGCCTATGTAAGAACACATGCTTTGTTGTAGCAGCCTTCTACAGTAGGTATAAGGGCAAACTGGGGGATCATTTGCACTGGACTGGAAGGTCTTTTTTTGTGTATAGATCAGGATCAGGTAGCCAAATTTTGATCCAGAACAGAAGTAAGAAATGACAAATTTTTCTAACAACAAGGCCATAACTTTTCTACCAAGGGCTTAAAAGAAGTGTGAAAATGTGAAAACAAATAAGAAGGTGTGTTTTCCCATTTTTAGAATTTCTGTGTTACTAAAAAGCAATGACTGAAACTTTATTTCAGGACCCTCCCTCAGAAATGAAATTCTGTGCCACAGTTTCTGGATCCTGAGTATGACAAGTGGCTTTTCCCTTCTCACTTCACAGTGGTTTAGGGAGCTTGGACATGGGAGGAAATGGTAGCCTTGGACAGCAAACAGTCCCAGTGCTGCATTGAAATATTATCTTAGGTTGCAGAATCATTGAGGACTCCCTATAAGGATGACACGTCTCTTACTCCAGCCCTTTGATGCCACATATTCACCGGTGTTGGAAGGTAGTTTTTCTGTCTCTGAAAATATATGCAAAATAACTGAATTAATTACTTAGTGGAATTACTAAAGGTGAAATAGTGAGTTACTAAGGACTGTGTTCTGCCTGGACTGTCTGGGAGCTCTCTGGGAAGGTCACAGTTGTCATTCTACCACAGGTGAGCAGAAATGAAGCAAGTGCTGAGAATCCCTTCAACAGAAACAAGGTTTTCCAGCTTTGCTTTCTTTCCAGGAAAGCCTGAATCTACTTTTCAGCACTTTTCAGGGACTCTGGAAAGTGTTATGTTAACCACTCTCTTCAAGCAGAGAAATTATTTCTTTGAAAAAAATATGGCTACCACACAAATTACTCCGTTACAAGAGTCAGTGCTAGGAAAAGCATGCTGCCACATGTGCAGTGCACAGTTCTTGCAGTCCCACTCTGATCCAGTGCATGCTGGCACTTTTAGGTTTATGTTACTCATATGCTGGTTATATGTAACAGGATGTGCTGTTATAAATCAGCATTTACATGTTTCATTTTCTTTTCCTGAAGTTGCAACTGGAGCCTATGCAGATGCTGGAGGTAGAATGGTATTTCAGCTTTGTTGATAGTGACAAAGGGAGAAAGGCTGTTGCCTTATCATGAAAGAAGAGTACAATGGGCATTATTCAACTGCACAACCTGGCTGCTATTATAGCACAGAAGAACAGGGAGGCAAGAAGATGGGGATGAACATTCAGCATGCTGGCTAGCAGAAGTCCTTTGTTACTGGAACATCAGTTTCAGGTTTTCCATGTTATGAAGATTAACCCAACTTTATGGTTTTCTCCTAAGTTATCAGTCACATCTTTCATAACCATAGCAACAATGATTACTTACTTCAACTAAATATGTCCTCACTAGCCATTTTCTCTTTTGTCTGTTTCTGAATTTCCTTCAGCAACAAATTTGAGCCATGAACAATCTTTATATAACTAATAATGAGGATTCTTCAGCTGGACTCCCAGCAGTCTCATTAAAGCTTGAAGTGGCCAAGGCCATCCTAGCCTCTAAACTATCCTCAAGTGTTTATTTCCACCTTCTCTTGCTTGTAGTGTTCTCAGAGATACTGAGGTGTAAACAGGCTTCATACCAGAAGCACTGGAGTGGGCTTGACATAACTATTCATTAGAAAATATTTTGGGACTTCAATGGACCATGAGCTATGGTATTCTAGTATTTCTAACAGTTTGACAAGCCCACACCGAGGAATCTTAATGGCTTTGTCAACCTAAATTCAGTTATTTATATGACTAAAAACTGTAAGACTATTTTGCAGTGCAATGTTTCTACACAAAGACTTTAGGTTCAGCCTTAGGTCAGGTATTATATTCAAAGAGGGCCATTTTCCTCTGAATTCTACTTCAGTGTAAAGTTAAATCAAACTGCAGATACAAAAGGATGGGAAGCTGTGTGGTAGGAGTCAACGCAAACATTACTTGGGGGAATTTAAGTCAGTTGTGGATAATTTCTTTCTTCCTTATTGCATGGACTTAGGCAGAAAAAAATCAGAGGACTTTGGAAAGGCTCCCAAACCCTCCAAGTCAGTAGTTCCATCTGCAATGTATTAACTACTGTAAATCAGCATGGTCTGGACTGTTTATAAAAAACAAAATTCTGAAACTTCAATAATGAAAATACTATAAGTTTTAATTTAGAGTGACAAGTTATCGACCCCACTTTGCCTTCCTTCCTTATTTCTTCAGTTCACTGTTTATACAACAGTAGAGGTTCAAACTTGGCATTAGGTGGTTCAGACTTGACATCAGGAAACATTTCTTCACCAAGAGGGTAGTCAAACACTGCAACAAGCTTCTCAGAGAGATGGTTGATGCCTCAAGTCTGCCAGTGTTTCAGAGGCATTTGAACAATGTCCTTAATAATCTTTAAATTTTGGCCAGCCCTGAAGTGATCAGGCAGCTGGACTAGATGATCATAGCAGGTCCCTTCCAACTATTCTATTCTATTCTATTCTATTCTATTCTATTCTATTCTATTCTATTCTATTCTATTCTATTCTATTCTATTCTATTCTATTCTATTCTATTCTATTCTAGTCTAGTCTAGTCTAGTCTAGTCTAGTCTAGTCTAGTCTAGTCTAGTCTAGTCTAGTCTAGTCCAATAAACACCCAATAATATGCAAAAAAAAAAGAAAAATTGGAAGACATAATTTGTTGTTTTTTAAAAGTATGGAAGTGTACTTGAAAATTTAATCAGAAATTTTGGAGTTTGACAAACAGAATTTTAAAAGGTTTTATACCTTGAGGTATAGAATAATTTTTAAAATCAAGGACATTCATAAGCCCTGTACAAGTTTATCAGAAATATGGAATAGTTCAAATGAGTATCCAGGTCCTCTTATCCAGCACCTTTTAACAGAATATTGTCAAAGAATATACTATATGTGCTATGAAAAAATTTGTCTCCTGAAAGAGAGAAGGTTTATGTGGTTTCAAGTGATCTTAGAGGAAGGAAGCAGCATCAGGTTGCCACACTATTTCAAAGACATAAATACAGTGACACTATACTTAACGTTTCTAGAATGATTTCTAATGATTTCTAGGCAGATCTTTAACGTGGCACTTACAGTGTTATTTCCCCCTTCCTCCCAAATGTTTGTGCACTGTTTATTCCGAAAAGTTACTCAGTTAAAAAAATACTGTTCTGTTTGATCAGAAGAAAATATAAAACCTTAATTGTAAATTTTGGGTTTTTTTTTGAGGAAGATAATTCCAGCTATGCATAATTGGGAAACTCAGTGGAATTATTTTATATTTATGTAGGGACATATAGGGACACAGTCTGGAATCACTAGTAGAAGAAAGAAAAAAATTATTTATATACTAAATATAATTAATATTGTCTTTTCTGAAGCTGTACTGCAATAAATTATATCTACTTTCAGATGTCAAAGTAATTGCTAGAAAATAAATGGTTGAAACACTATTTAAAAGAAGTGGTGAGTCTGACCATAAAAGTTTTGAGGTGAGAAATTGTAATAATTTTTCTGTAATTTGTAACTAGCAAAGAGGAAAGCCTTATTTTTTCATGTCCTACCTCAATGATATCATGTAATATTGCTCACTTTATCACCTATTATGCACTAGATGTTTTAGATGGGCCATTTCTTGATGAGCTGATGATAAAAGAAACATATTGCAGGAAAGAAGTGTCTTTTTTTTTTTTTTTTTTTTTTACAAACTTCTCATGGAATTATATATTTTTTAGTTTTTGTTATTGCTCTAAAAAATGAAATATTGAGAAAAGACTCCATCAATCCATGTAAAAAAGGTTTTTCATCCTCACTCCCAATGAATGTCAGTTGCTAATCTCCCACAACCTACAAGTGAAGAATTATCTCAGACATCACCTGGAAACCATATGCACCAGAAAAAACAAAAGTCAGCCAATCTCTAGGGTATGATATTTCATATATATTTTCATGTATATAAATATATATTTAACTGAGATCAAATGTTTGGGTTTTTTTTCTTATCAGCCATGTCTATAAAAAAACTGTACTTACTGCAATTTGTACACAACAAAAGGTCAATTTGATTAGATAAGATGGAGCAAATCCATGATTAGTCCAGTAAGGGTAACTGTTATTATTATGGTCAGCTGAAAGTTTATTTACTTACCTTGTTTTAAAAGCCAGGATACCTACAAAAATCATAGATCATCTTACTTTTGGCATGGTTAATCAGTGGCAGATTTTGTGTTGGCCTAAAATGAGATCCTCTGTGGAATTTTATGTTTTTGTATTCCATCACTTATTACTCTTTAATTCTTTGCTCTTGAGTGCTATGCATTGAAATTTTGCTAGGAGTCCCTTCATACTCATATAGGTCTATTCATATATAGCATTTAATGTACTGTACAGCAGATAAGATCAAAATCAGTCTCAAAATAGATCTCAGTAAATGGAGAAATATGCAAGCTTCATAGAAGTGATTTTGGAATATTTTCATTAAAACATAGTCTAAAGTAACCTTAGCTAATATTGTATCCTGCTGTCTTCCATCACCTTCAAAATCAATATGTCTATACTAGTTTATTTGTCTTTTTGTCTGTCAATCTCTCGCACTCCCTCTCCACCCTCCCACCCCCGTAAATAAAATGGCATGCTCTGTTTTTTGGCTCCAAGTACAAGAGCACGGCAGGGCTTCCACCAGTATGGGTATATTCTCCCATTTCCTCTGAGGACATGTTGGTCTCATCTGCATTGCTATTCCAAGAAGTCCCTGCCATATGAAGTTACAGAGCCACACCTGAAAGTTATTTGAGAAGTGAATGTTGGTGAAGCTACAGGCAGATGCCAACAATTAAATGGCATGGATAAATTTGCTTCTGTAGAAACAGCCTAAGACTCCAGGTTAGGCCATTGTCTCTGCTACAGTCCTGCCTCTCCAGTGTCATGAGAAGTGAGATTGAAGCACATTTCCTATAAAAGAAAATGAAGGACCTGATTTTCATGTTCCCTGTACAATACATAGTGATTCACATTGGTGTTTTACATCTACTTGACAATGTAGCACATATAGGAACCAGTCAATGTGTAGTAGTTCATTTATATTAAGTATATTCCTCCTCTTCCACACTTAGATTTGCATTTGGTTTACATTCCTTTGTTCTTTTGCTATCATTTTATACATATTAATTGCATTGTGAGACATGAAATTTGGTGAAAAATGAATATAATTAGTTAGAAAGGAAAAAAAGTGAACCAAAACTCTTTCAGATGTGTTCATAACATCTGGAAGTGTGCATAACAATATTCTAATTAACTGTTAATTTCAAAGAGATAGATATGCAGGGTAAAACTGTAAATCCTGAAGAAGTATTTCAAGTACATTAATCTATAATGACAACTTTTAATACTAGAGCTTTGTAAATTAATCAGTGAACTAAAATTCAGGAATTTTAGTAGAGACATGATAAAGTGGCTATCACCAGAGGAATATAATAAAAGATGCATTAGCTATAGGCCATACTGACTCTTCATGAAATATTCTGAAATGACTACATTTTTAACTAAGAACTGCCAGATTTGTTCTACAGAAAGCAGTGACTTTCAGTGAGAAACACAAACTTCAGCTTGTGGCTTGAAAATATATTTACATATATTTTGATTACTTTGTAGCTATGTCTGTATGTACAGCAGAGGATCTTTGAAACAGCAGGTAAATAAATACAGATTAGAAGTAAGGACATTCTTCAGGAAGTAACAGGCTGTATTCTCATTTTCTTTCAGTAATGGGTATCTTCACCCATTAGTAGAATTTCACTGACAGCAAAGTATCCTCCTTTCAAAGCACACATGTTTTGCAAAGGAAATTCAAGAGAGAGAAGCTATATGAAAATTCATTCTTCCCCTTTCTTACTGGTGGGAGCTTTTATTGTGGTTTGCAAGATCAACAGTCTATTTTCCTAGCACAGGTCATTCTTGAACTTCTTTTCTTAAAAATAAAGAGTTAGATTTATTTTTCGAGATAAACACACGTGCACACACAAGTCTGAAGCTGACTGGATGAGATATCTCCGCATAAAAAGAAATAAAAGTTCCAAAGACCAAAGGTGCTCATCAGGAATAAGCGATGTATGTTATGTATTAAGCAAAATACAAAGATTGTAACTGCAGATAAGTAATTCTGTCTGAGACCAGAAGGTTTTGTGGTTTTTTTGGGTGAAGAAACAAAATGTCAGACATCTTGCAGAAGGAAAGGAAATGGACCAACAAATTCCACTGATGTCAACGTGAAGCTTGTGAACAGGTACAGAAACTTAGAGGAAAATGTTAGGCCAAAGTTTGGTGATGCTGCTGTAATTCACTGGTGCAAGGAATCTGCACAAAATTTACCTGCAGTATAATTATAGGGTTAAATGGCTATGATGCAGTTGCACTCCATATATTTAAAACTGGTCTTTACATTTCTGTTGACCGGGTGGTGTTGTTGATGTTTCAGTTTGTGCTTTAATATATGTGAAATTTGAGATTTAAAATTTTTCCATAATGGGAATTTTATCTCTGCAACCAGACCATTCACAGGTCTACCATATCAATGTTTTCCCTATCATTTGATTTATGTGGCATTCTTCTGATCCAGAAGAGCAAGTATTTTGGCCCATGATTGGAGCACAGTGCAGATTTCATACATTTCTGGAGTTATTACTGTTATAACCTCAATGGGAAAAATAGACCTTAGAAAAAAAAAAAAAATCGGGAGAGGACTTTAAAGTTGCCACTGGAAGTTAATTGGACAACTCCTACACATCTTCACAAGTTCATTTATGCCTTTTGAATATTTTCCCCTAAATTTACATTTTGGGAAAGCCTAGAGCTAAAAATGTGAGAAGTGTGGGTATCATGTGATGAGCCAATTCTCTGCAGGTTCAATGTCCATGGACAACAGGCTGCAGCTGCTAATTTATTTCATTACTAGAAGGAAAAAATGGTACCATCTAATTAATTTAAAAATATTCCACTAGTACAGATCCATGTGTTGTACCAAACACCTGATCTCAATTACTGATGGGGGATATTAATCTTTAGGAATAAATGGTTTAAGGATGAAGAACAAATAGCTATTTTATGAAGGAAATAAAACATTTTTGTATGATTAATAATAAACATACTGACAGGCATGTAAGAGGAATAGAAACAATATTTCATTGATCTGTGGAATGAAGTATTCTGATACTAGCATGATTAGAGTCACTTGACAAACTACTATAAGAATTAATATTTTTCTTCTTGCACCACCAGCTGTTTATGGGGTCAACAGTGTAAGCCATGTGTTTTGTGCTGTTACCCTTTGATGTACTGAATCTTGAATGCAATGCATCTAGAAATAGAATTTCAACACAAAAAACCCTTGATTGACTAGAGCCAGAATGTCATTTTCATAAGTACTCCACTCTTCTGAATGCACAAGGAGTGCATATTTTTACTTGCAAATTGCTTCAGCAGTATACCCAAGTTTTATATGTATGAGCATATCCTGTCATGTTTTGCTGCTCATCTGTTGTTATATTCTTAACAAAGGAAGAGATTGCGAATTGCAAATCATCTAGTTGGTCTGAGAGAAATCAACTCTGAATACAACATAGAATACAAGTTAGAGGAACCACACCTAAAATTTATAATAGAAAGCTTCAGATACAGTTCTGAGAAAGAGTATTTTCATAAATTTCACAGACCAAATGAAGTATGCAGTACACACCCGCCTCTCAGGATTAATTCTCAGGTTACTGTGAGCTTGGAAAATTGCTATTTCTTGACCTAAAAGGAGGTTAAAACACTTTCACTGGAAATCGATTCACTTTAAGGTATTTAGAACTGTTCATATTTTGTAGAAGTATATATGACAGGGCTGGTTTCAATTGGTACTTTATGTAGCAGTTGTGGGAAGCCCATCATACACAAAAAGAAATCTGAATGAGTGTTTAACAAGATGGGCCATTTCATTATTTTTCTTCTAAAATGTTAGCTGAAGGAGTAACTGAAAAGTACAGATGTGCGGTATGTCTTGTGTTGGTGTACATGACAGCTGCACATGCTGAAGGAAAGTAATCGTTACAAAACCCCTTTGCTGTTAACCTTGCTCTTTTAAAAAAACATGACATTCAACATCATCACATGTTATTGCATGCTGCAGAACTGAATCTTTAGGCTATAGTTCCAACAAACTCACAGCTCGATCAGGACAATTCCAAGTTCAAGTGATATAGCACAGAATCAGAATAAAGTCTGGAGAAAAACAATAGAATATTTAGACCACTCCTTTGCCCGAGGCAGGGGCACTAAACATATAGCATTTTTGACAAATGTTTGCCTAACTTTAACCTCCACTGAGAGAAATGACCATTTGTGTAGTGGCATTACTGATGGAATTATTCAAAGGTGTGCAGAGAAAATTGACTGTCACCACTAGAAGCAGAATTGGGCTATATGAATCCTCTACAATGCTGTACCTTGCTTAAAGAAGGTGAAACACAAACTTAATTACACCCACACATCCCTTGACTTGCAAAAAGCGGTATCCGTTGTTATTTTGCAGGGAGGGTAAAGGTCATGGAAAAAGGGCCCTGCAATACCAAATTTTTCAAGTCATGAACAGTGCTAATGCCTGTCCCCGTGGTTATGTTTACATGAAGAAGCAATTTGGTGCAATAGGAAGGAATCAAAATTGGAAGAGGTTGCCCAGAGAATCTATGGAGTTTCTGTCTTTGGAGGTTTTCAAGCCTTGACTTGGCAGGACAAAGCCCTGAAAAACCTGGTTGTAATTCATTGTTGAATCTCATCTTGGAAGGAGGCTGGATTTAGAGACCTCCATTCCCACCTGAGTGATTATCTGATCAGTATGCTGGAGCAGCTTGTGCTGAGACTCTGGCATCTGTGCTGTGTGGTGGTTGGAGGTCTTATTTCAGATCATATTTAGTGCTGTCTGCTGGACCAAAATGTAGCTCTCAGAAATATAGTTTGAGGCTGTGTAAGGTTCAGTCACCTGGACCCCTATGGAAGGCTGGGTGCCTTTGATGAATGCCTGGAGTAGAAGTTCAATGTTAGTGTCCTCCAAAAGGAAGCTTTTTCACACATATCGAAAATTAACCATTGTGAAGTCACTAGCTGCATAAAGGGATTTGCTTCAGAATAACATTTTTCCTCTGAAACAAAGTACTGAAGTAGACAAAACCCATGTATATCAAACTAAATTTGAAATTTTGGCACTTAATACCCTGGTGGGATTGTGCTGTCTGTCTTCCTCTCTGTAGTTGGGAGTGATCTTGTAGTAGTCTTCCCCTCAGCCTAAGGAGTATTGCTTAATCCGAGCTAGAGTCTTTGAAAGGACAAGAAGTTTACTAAATTTTGGTTTTGATGCAATAGCAAGATTTGACTGGAAAATTATGCATTAGCTATAATTCAGTTTTAGTTGTGAATTTACTGAGGTGTTTTTGTTATTATTTATTATCAAGAAGAGAGGGAAGAAACTTAAAATTATATCATAGAACTATTTTATTGCAGCATTTACCTGTTCTTCTGTTTGGACCTGTAATTTTCTTGTCCTTCTTCCTCAGCCCCTGAGCACTGACTGGCAGGGAGATTTTTGTTACTCTAGTATCACTTAAATAATTTTCTGAACACTTAGAAATGAAGTGATAATCATCTATCCCTCTCATGTACTCCTGAAATATCTGAGACATAATTGAAATATAAAAGAAAAAGTCTTCCTTACACTAGAAACAGAGAGTCAGGAAGCTCTTTCCTACAAAGAGGGACTTTTTCAAAGCAATCTTGCTTTGAAATGCAGAGGAAGAAAGGCAGATAGAGTTGTTCTAACTGCCCCTTGGTAGAAGAGCCATTGTCTGCAGCAGCAGAAATTTGAGAATCTTGTAGTAGAGAAGGCTTGCAACAAGATCTTCTGAATCTATTCTTTAAAATTTGACCCAATGTTTCTTCTCTTTCCCTTGCATTCCCATTGTGGTGGTTTAGTCCCTGCCGGGGTCTGAGACCACGCGGTCGCTGCCCGTCCCCCACAAAGGGAGTGAAATGCAAAGCCCCGGGCTGAGATAAGGAGAGGTTTAATACAACAGTGCAACAGCAACAAAACAAACAACAACAATAACAGTAATAACAATGAACAGAGCAAGATATGTACCGATACAGCAGTGAGAGAAGAGAGATCGCATAACACATGTGCTCACCGACTCTCCCGCGCTCCGTGCTATGGGCACCAGGATGTGACGTCAGCATGGTATTGAATAACCCGGCTAGAGCTTCCCCCCACTGCTGGGGAAACTTAACCGTATCCTAGCTGAACCAGGACACCCATTCAAATTTTTTAGTATGAACCACAGTTTCTAACTCTGGGTGCGGACACTGCAGTCAATTAATCTGGCTCTCATAAACCATCAAACTTCACCTGATAATTTCTGTGGCAGATCCAGAGCTGCAAGAAAGTTTCATGTCTGCTCTAAAGCTATTAATTACCATAAGAATGGGAAACAAAAGAATACGAGGAATGCTGGAAGTGAGGCGGAAAGTGCACTAAGGTGAAGACAAATTACAGCTATACCCACTAACTCCTGGTTCTAAATCAAATGCATTATTCCAACAAGAAAGCAAGTTTTGGAAATCTAAAAAATGTAGTCACACTTTCCAGATCTGCATTTTGTCCCATGAGCCTGAATACTTCTAAATACATGTGTGGAGGTTTGAACTCAGCTGGCAGCCAGATGCCATGTGGCTGGCCATTCACCTCCCCCCTCCCCGGTGAAATAGGGGAGGGACAAAAAGAAGAGAATTCATGGGTTGAGTAAAAAGCAAGAATTTACTAAATATAACAAGAGAACAACAGTAACAATAGTGAGTCCAAAAAAAGAGAAATGGGTAAAATGCAGCAGTGACTTACCGAGTGCAGCAACCGCCCCCTACAGCAACACACACCCAGGCCGGACCTGAAAAATCCCGCGCAAGCCCCAGAGAGCCCACTCGCTATATCCCTGGGCATGACATCACATGGTAGGAAATACTCCAATGAAAATTAACTTCATCCTTGTCTAAACCAGGACAGTCTCCACCCCATATTCCATACCATTGACGTTATGCTCGTGTTCCCAAATACATCTTAAGGAATCACCACCCCCTTTTTTTCTAGATCTCACAGATATCATTCCCTTAGTCTATGGGCAATCTTTCCACAATGTTTGCTGAGTTCATTTAGTCCATAACTTCGGGTTCCATCTGTTATGACAGTCTATAAGGCTGGAGGAATGAGGCGGAGTTGGCTCAGTCGGTGGAGCAGGAGGTTTTGGATGTGGCACGGGGATGTTGCAAGGCACCAATTGCAATAACAGGGTTATTTGACAGTTTGGTTCATTGGCTATTATCACCTAAAATCAAATCGCCCTGAGGCACACATCGGATCTCTCCATCCTTCTGCATTACCCATCAAGTGCACTCAGGTCCTTGGGCAAAAGTAATCCCATGCATGGGTTTACCTTTACCCAATGCAGGAGTAACCCAGACAGCCTTCTCCAACATATTCCTAATGTGCACTACGGGGGCTTTATCCCCATCCACGTATGTAGGAGGTTTGATTGAGCAGAGCCAGCTTGCTTGGCAGATCCTCTGGTATTGACTAACCAGGTGGCTTTTGCTAAATGCACGTCCCAGTGTTTGGAATTTCCACCAGCCATTGCTCTCAGTGTAGTTTTCAGCAATCCATTGTATCACCCAATTTTCCTAGAGGCTGGTGCATGGTGGGGAATGTGATATATCCACTCAGTGCCATGTTCTTTGGCCCAGGTGTCTATTAGGTTGTTTCAGAAATGCGTCCCATTATCTGACTCAGTGCTTTCTGGCGTGCCATGCCGCCATAAGACTTTCTCAAGACCTAAAATGGTGCTCTGGGCAGTGGCATGGGACACGGCAGGAAGTTTCCAACCAAGCAGTGGCTGCTTCCACCATTCTAAGCACATAGTGTTTGCCATGCCGAGTTTGTGGGAGCGTGATATAATCAATCTGCCAGGCCTCCCCATATTTTATATTTTGACCATCATCCTCCATACCAAATGGGCTTTAACAGTTTGACTTGCTTGATCGTAGCACATGTCTCACATTCATGGATTACCTGTGCAAGTGCATCCATGGTTAAGTCCAGCCCTCGGTCACAAGCCCATCTATATGTTGCATCTCTTCCCTGGTGGCCTGAGGAGTCATGGGCCCAGCGAGCCATAAATTGTTCACCCTTATGATGCCAGTCCAGATCTACTTGAGCCACCTTGATCTTGGCAGCCTGATCCGCCTGTTGGTTGTTCTGATGTTCTTCAGTGGCCCGGCTCTTGGGTACATGAGCGTCTACACGGCGTACTTTCACAGCCAGAATCTCTACTCGAGCAGCAATATCTTGCCATAATTCAGCAGCCCAGACAAGTTTGCCTTTGCGCTGCCAGTTGCTCCGTTTCCACTGCTGTAACTACCCCCACAGCACATTTGCCACCATCCACGAGTCAGTAGAGAGGTAGAGCCCTGGCCACTTTTCTCGCTCAGCGATATCCAAGGCCAGCTGGATGGCTTTCACCTCTGTGAACTGACTCGATTCACTTTCTCCTTCAGCAGTGTCAGTGACCTGTTGTGTAGGGCCCCACACAGCTGCCTTCTGCCTTTAATGTTTTCCCACAATGCGACAGGACACGTTGGCAAACAGGGCATATCGCTTCTCATTATCCGGTAGCTCAGTATATGGTGGGGCCTCTTCAGCACATGCTACCTCTTCCTCTGGCTCCATTCCAAAATCTTTGCCTTCTAGACAATTTGTGATCAATTCCAATATTCCCGGACGGCTGGGGCTCCCTATTCGAGCCCATTGTGTGATTAATGCGACCCATTTACTCCACGTGGCATCAGCTACATGGTGTGTAAAGGGGACACTCCCTTTGAACACCCAGCCCAGCACTGGCAGTCAGGGTGCCAGGAGGAGCTGTGCTTCAGTACCAATCACCTCTGAAGCAGCTCAGCCCCCTTCATATGCTGCCAGTATCTCCTTCTCAGTTGGCCTATAGCAGTCTTCTGATCCTCTGTATCCCCGACTCCAAAACCCCAGGGGTCGACCCCGAGTCTCCCCTGGTGCTCTCTGCCAGAGACTCCAGGTAGGGCCATTCTTCCCAGCTGCAGTGTAGAGCACATTTTTAACATCTTGACCTGTCCGAACTGGCCCGAGGGCTACTGCATGAACTATTTCCTGCTTAATTTGTTCAAAAGCCTGTCGCTGCTCTGGGCCCCATACAAAATCATTCTTTTTCCGAGTCACTTGATAGAGAGGGCTGACAATCTGACTGTAATTTACAATGTGCAGTCTCCAGAAACCCACAACACCCAAGAAAGCTTGTGTTTCCTTTCTGTTAGTCAGTGGGGACATAGCTGCTATTTTATTAAACACCTCCGTTGGAATCTGATGATGTCCATCTTGCCATTTTACTCCTAAAAACTGGATCTCTTGTGCAGGTCCCTTGACTTCATTATGCTTTATGGCAAAACCAGCTCTCAGAAGGATTTGGATTATTTTCTCCCCTTTCTCAAAAACTTCTTCTGTTGTATTACCCCATATAATGATGTCATCAATGTACTGTAAATGTTCTGGGGCTTCACCCTGTTCCAGTGCAGTCTGGATCAGTCCATGGCAAATGGTGGGGCTGTGTTTCCATCCCTGGGGCAGTTGATTCCAGGTGTGTTGGAAACCCCTCCAGGTAAAAGCAAACTGTGGCCTGCATTCTGCTGCCAGAGGGATGGAGAAAAATGTGTTAGCAATATCAATCGTGGCATACCACTTGGCTGCCTTTGACTCTAGTTCATATTGAAGTTCTAACATGTCTGGCACGGCAGCACTCAGCAGTGTTGACTTCAGAAGTGTGTTGACTCAGAAGTGTGACTTCATTCAGGCCACGGTAGTCCACTGTCAATCTCCACTCTCCATTAGACTTTCGCACTGGCCATATTGGGCTGTTAAAGGGGGAGTGCGTCTTGCTGATGACTCCTTGGCTCTCTAGTTAACGAATCAGTTTATGGATAGGGATTACAGAGTCTCAACTGGTGTGGTATTGCCGTCGGTGCACTGTTGTAGTGGCAGTTGGCACCCGTTGTTCTTCAACCCTCAGCAATCCCACAACAGAAGGATCCTCTGAGAGATCAGGTAACACAGACAGCTGTTTAATTCTTGCTGTTTCCAAGGCAGCTATACCAAAAGCCCACCGATACCCTTCTGGG
>MU210536.1:0-11722 GCA_017315185.1 Bubo scandiacus | reverse complement strand
ATTAGGGTGCATTGAGCACCAGTGTCCACTAGAGCCTTATACTGCTGGGGGTCAGAGGTGCCAGGCCATCAAACCCACACAGTCCAGTAAACTCGGTTGTCCCTGTCCTCCCCCTGGCTGGAGGCAGGGCCCCTCTAATGTTGGTCATAATACCCACTAACGACAAATGGGTTAGTGTGGTGTGCACGGGTTTCAGCCTCATCTTGATCACTCAATTCTTGTGAATACAAGTCAGAAGTTTTTCTCATAGGATCATGAGCAAAGTCAACCCTTCTGCTCTGTTTGGGCACTTGATTACTGGAAACTGGAACAGCATTTCTCCTGAAAGGACGATGTTCTGTACTTGTTCTTCCTTCCAGCTCACATATCCACTTCTCTAGGATGTAGGTAGGTTTTCCATCCCATTTCTTCATGTCTTCTCCATAGTCATGCAGGCAATGCCACAGCTTCCCCCATGGTGTGTACTGGTTCTCTTGAGTAGAGAAACGATTGCTCCTAATAGCCGAGATTCTGGTCCGTGCAGGTGGGGAGTAGGACATGTTCTCTTTAAATTGCTGGACATCTTGAGATAATTTGTTCACAGCCATGATGATGGGGGAAGAGACACTCTTCATATTGTCATAGTCGGCGAGCCAGTTCATTCACTGTTGGTCCCTCTTCATCTGTCCAGTCCATTAATGTTAATGCATTGGCACATGATGAGGGTGTGCTCCGTAAAAAAGTCCTCCACATGGGCTGGGTGCATGGGACTTCATCTGGATCTGTGGGTAGCTGTGCATTATCTGGGTCATAGTAAACCATCTCCCGCACAGCTAGCTCCCTCAAGTACTGAATGCCTCTTTCCATAGTGGTCGACTTACTTGGTCGACATGTAAAGTCATCCTTGAAGGGATACCTCTCCCTCACACTTGATAGACGTCGCTTCCAGAGACTAAGATTTTGTGTCTTCTTTACAATGTCTTTGTCGATGCCCCTTTCTCTAGTCAGGGACCCCACCTGCCTGGCCTCCCTGCCCTCTAGTTCCATGCTGCTGGCCCCGCTATCCCAGCACCGGAGCAGCCAGGTAACGAGTTGCTCATCTGGATGGCGGCTGAAATCTTTTTCTTATGTCTCGTAACTCACTCAGGGATAAGGATCGGGTGACTATCACTGGCTCTGCCCCTTCCTCCTGTTCTTGTGATGGGCCTGGTTCATCATCACCCTGTACACCGTGAGGGGATTTTATTGTGTATTTCTTCTTCTGTATGGGAGCGACTGACACCGTCATGGGTTGGTTCTCTGGTTCAGCTGCATTGCCTGTCCTCGGGCTTGTAGTGGCTGCAGTTTCTGTTACTTGGTTACCAGGTGCAGAGCCCATCTCTTCCTCTTGAGGGTGCTGAGCAGTGTTTAATAGCACTCGGTAAGCATGGGCTAGGCCCCAGCATGTTGCAGTGAGCTGTGCCTCTCTGGAATTACCCGGGTGCCAACATACTTTTTCCAAATATTTTACTAGTTCTTCAGGATTTTGCACCTGTGCAGGAGTGAAGTTCCAATACCTTAGAGGTGCCCACTGTTCTAGGTACTTGCCCATTCTACTCCACACCCCCAGCCACTCATAATTCTCCAGCCTTGGGGTAGGTTTCCAAGTGATACTCTTAAATAGTTGCTTAACCCTGAACAAAACCAGAACCACATGCAGCAACACACTAGCTCCTAATAGCATAGTAACCATGTTTATGTCAACATTCCACAGATATTTGAAATCTCCAAATTTCTCAAACACAACTGTAAATAGCCCCAGGGCTGATGACTGCACGCTATCATAGATGAGCATCACATAGTACAACAGAAACAAAATCTTAACCCAACTCTCATGGAAGGTGAGCAACAGCATGGGAAACACGTATTGCAAACGAGGTGATAAGATCTTAAATAGCCAAGCAATCCACATTTTACCCATTTTGTTGTTATGTCAAAAAAAAACGTCAGTGCCCCACGTTGGGCACTAAAAACTGTTGAGGTTTGAACTCAGCCTGCAGCCAGACACCATGTGGCCGGCCATTCACCTTCCCCCTCCCCGGTGAAATAGGGGAGGGACAAAAAGAAGAGAATTCATGGGTTGAGTAAAAAGAAAGAATTTACTAAATATAACAAGAGAACAACAGTAACAATAGTGAGTCCAAAAAAAGAAATATATAAAAAGCAGCAGTGGCTTACCGAGCGCGGTGACCACCCCCACAGCAACACACACCCGGGCCAGACCTGAAAAATCCCTTGCCAGCCCAGATACCCACCCCCTATATCCCTGGGCATGACATCACATGGTATGAAATACTCCAATGAAAGTTAAATCCATCCTGGTCGAAACCAGGACAACATGAAGGTCTATGCAGAGAACCAATAGATATGTAGGATCAAGAGAAATATTTGTTCTGGTGGGTGGACCTTGTCTGGGTGGCAGGTGGCCACCAAAGCCACTCTATCACTCCCCTTCATCAGCTGAACAGGAGAGAGAAAATATAATGAAAGGCTTGTGGGTCGAGATAAGGACAGGGAGGGATCACTCAGCAATTACCATCATGGGCAAAACAGACTCGACTTAGAGAAATTAATGTATTGCCAATCACAAGAGAGCAGGGTAACAAGAAATAAAAAGCAAATCTTAAAACACCTTCCCCCCACCCTTCCCTTCTTCCTGGGATGAACTTCACTCCTAATTTTCTCTACCTCCTC
The DNA here is from genome assembly GCA_017315185.1 of Bubo scandiacus. Classification (NCBI taxonomy): domain Eukaryota; kingdom Metazoa; phylum Chordata; class Aves; order Strigiformes; family Strigidae; genus Bubo; species Bubo scandiacus. The sequence continues at coordinate 9,010 of MU210536.1, read as the reverse complement.
CCCCCAAGCAGCACAGGGTAATGGGGAACAGGGGTTATGGTCCATTCATCACACATTGTCTCTGCTGCTCCTTCCTCCTCACTCTCTTCCCCTGCTCCAGTGTGGAGTTCCTCCTACAGGAGACAGTCCTCCACAGACTTCTCCAATGTGACTCCTTCCCATGGGCTGCAGTTCTTCATGAACTGCTCCAGCGTGGGTCCCTCCCATGGGGTGCAGTCCTTCAGGAACAGACTATTCCAGTGTGGGTCCCCTGTGAGTTCACAAGTCCTGCCAGCAAACCTACTCAGCATGGGGTCCTCTCTCCATGGGTCCACAGGTCCTGCCAGAAGCCTGCTCCAGTGTGGGCTTCCCATGGGGTCATAGCCTTCTTCAGTCATCCATCTGACCCAGCGTGGGGTCCTCCACAGGCTGCAGGTGGCTATCTGCTCCATGATGGACCTCCATGGGCTGCAGGGCCACAGCCTGCCTCACCATGGTCTTCATGACGGGCTGCAGGGGAATATCCCTCTGCTCAGGCATCTTGGAGCACCTCCTCCCCCTCCTTCTTCACTGACCTTGGTGTCTGCAGAGTTGTTTCTCTCACATATTCTCACTCCTCTCTCTGACTGCTGTGGCACAGCAGGTTTTTTTCCCCTTTCTTAAATACATTACCACAGAGGCACTACCACCATCGTTGATGGGCTCGGCCTTGACCAGCAGCGGGTCCATCTTGGAGCTGTCTGCCACTGGCTCTGTTGGTTATGGGGGAAGCTTCTGGCCTCTTGTCCCAGAAGCCACTCCTGTAGCCCCCCTTGCTACCAAAACCTTGTCATGCAAACCTAATACACTTGCATGCCCTATATTCAAAGACAAAGGAGAATAATGTCAGAATATGAGGAGTGGGTGAAGTTCCTTGTGTCGCCTATGAACAATTATTTCCCTAGCCAACTCACGTGGGATTGTTTCTGCACCAAAAAAAGCAAAACATTTGTCTGCCTGCTGTGATTTCTCTCAAACAACAGTTGTACAAAGTTCTCCTTCCTTGTCCTGAATGCTTTCTCTCCTTCCTTGTGTATCAGTTTGGAAACATTGTTTTGTACTATATTGACAGTACTCTAGAGGCATTTCCAAAGACACATACATCCCCTTTTATTTTTCTAAAAATCAGGCAGTACTTCAGATATATTTTTTTTTAAATGTCAAATTGCTGCTTTCCAGGAAATGTGCTTTGTCATTTCAAATAATGAGTGTCAGACACTTGCAGCATTGTCATATAAAGTGAGGTACTGGTAATCTAATGGCTCATAACTGGTAGTTTCCTAAGACAAAGATCTCTTAATTTAATGTTTTTGGGTCATTACCAGTCTGTTTAGAAAATGTGTCATAGTTTTTCCCACTCTAAAAGAGCCACAGTGAGACTTTTGTGTAAACCCCTGTTCTGAGCCTGTTCAACTCCTGAATTACTTGATAATTTGGTCATTTTATTATGAAGTTTAGGTGTTTCGGTTACAAAAATAAGCTGTGTTTCCCTGCGTACTGGTAAGGACAGAAGCAGCAGACAAGATTTAACACTGAGGACTACTGAGGAGCTGGCCCAAAGGCCTTTGTTCAACAAGGAGTAAAGTATCCCTCTGACCTTGTGCTTTTGAATGCATCTGTTTACTTCAGTGGGATGTATATGCACTTGAAGTATTGAAGACTCATAATGAACTGGATCTTAAATGAAGAGTCATGAATTAATGATGACATTTTTAGTCTTTAACAAGAATTTTCTGAGACAATTATTGCTTAAAATATTTGCTGTTATCCCATAGCATTTATAACATCTGTTCTATGGCTAGTGACAAATGCTATGGGTCAGACACCTTACTCTGGATGATTTAGGGTACAATCTTCTGTTTAAATGATCCACGTAATTCTGTACCTTAACATCTGATTTCAAAGATATTCATTCTCCTTTAATTTGTTCCATATCATTTGTGACTAGAAAAAAATGTGCTAAATGTTCAAAACCTTTGCGAAGCATTAGATGGTGTAGACATAGTACCAGCTTCCGCAGTTTTGGAAGGTGCTTAAAACTACAAGCAAGGAGACAGAAATACCTTTAATAGCTGTTGGATTAAAATACCATTGTATATTTAGGGTATGGTTTTGACTGAATTTGCTCTAGCTTTACAGCGCTTCAGCTCAGTTGATTTATTACTGATTTAGACTTGCAGAAGTGAAAGAAGAAATCAAAGTCTTAATGGATCACTAAAGTTGGTGTTGTTGATTTCAATGGGAATCATAAGGAAATATTATTTCTAAGGCTGATGCGTTGCTAGACTCTGACTTTTAATACCACTCAGATAAAGTTTTCTTAGGAAACTTAGGAATACAAACAAGTAAAAAAAATTGGTAAATGTATAAGGAAAGCAATACATATATGCTTCCATTTAATCAAGAACACTTGACAAAGTCAAAAGTTAGCATGGAGTATCTGGTAAATCAGTGTTCTTTTTTAAATGGTCTGATATCTTACTTTTTTTTATTCTTGAAAAAAATGGTTGCATCTTTTTATAAACAAGCATCCTGAAACAAAGATATAAGAATGCTTTTCCTTCAAAAGATATTTCTTAAAATGTTCCATGAACTGCCTCAACTGTGTCATAATTTCTCTAGCCAGTACAGGGAACTACTGTAGTGTCTCACACAGAACTTTTTGCAGTTTTTGGAAATGTTGACTTTTTAAGGGCAGTCACTCATCCAAGTTTTAAAATACTAGGCACTTAAACAACTGTTTCTCATTGACTTTTGACTTCATTTAACTTCTGAATGTCTCAGTCTGAACTGAAACAGAAACTAGATTCATGTCCAGACAAAACCTTTTTCTCTAATCAAGTCAATATTCAGGTCTTTACAAGAATTTGAAGCTTTGCTTAGATTTAATTAAAAAACATTTTCACGTTGTCTGGTAAAAAGAAGAATAATATTTTCTCTTGACCCTTGCTGATTTATTATTCTGTTCTCTTGACTGGCAGCACCTTTGACTAAGAGTTGTCTGTACCATTTGACTGTTGGGTTGAACAAAGTGACAAGTCAAATCATTATAAAAGATTTTATTTTGAAAGAATTTATGTCTATTCAGCAGGGAAAAAAAAGATCATGAGTCAGTCAGTAACCTCAAACAGAAGCAATCTAGACAGAGTCACCACAAAACCTTACATGTTTGAGTCCCTTCTCACTAGTATTAGGCATGTGCAACTCCATTGACTATGGTAGTACAACTGATTTATAACAATATAAATGAGAAAAAAATCAGGTATAATTTTCTTTTATTCTTAAAAAGAGGAAAGAAACATTTAAACTCATGTGGATGCCCAGACACACACATGGACACACATGCACGCACATGCACGCACACACATGCACAGTCACACACACAAATGTTGCCTGAACTAAATTAAAATTTCATTCCTGAACATGAGATGAGACTTTCATTAATCACTCACCATTAATCTTTAACATGAGGAAATCTTTATGGATTGATCTATCAATTTATAATAAAACATACAAGAAATAATTCAATTGATGTATCAATTTATAATAAAATGTACAAGAAAAGGGTCTCTTCCTAAAGACACTAAATTGTTTCTACTTTCTTATTTGTGTTTTCTTCATAAAGATACAGGAAATGAATGTGTTGCTCAACTATGTGAGGCATTTATATCCTGTTTTGTTCTCCTGAAAGGATTTGATATTCCTTTGTTTTATGTTAAAAGTATGGAGATTCACAGTTAATAGTGCTGTATGAGAATTAAGGTTTTATCATAAAAACAGAACAATAACAACAAGTCAAAGGATCTTGTTCCTCAGAGTATAATGTGAGAAAGATCAGAGAGATATGAAATCACAGAATCACAGAATGGTTGAGGTTGGAAGGGACCTCTGGAGGTAATCTTGCCCACCCCCCTGGGCCTCCCAGAGCTGATTGCCCAGAACCATGTTCAGATGGCTTTTGAATATCTCCAAGGATAGACACTCCACAACTTCCCTGCGTAACCTGTGCCACTGCTCCATCACCCGCACAGAGAAAAAGTGTTTCCTTATGTTCAGAGGGAACCTCCTGTGTTTCAGCTTGTGCCCATTGCCTCTTGTTCTGCCACTTGGTACCACCAGAAGGAGCCTGGATCCATCCTCTTTGCACCTTCCCTTCAGGTATTTATATACCTTAATAAAATCCCCCTGAGCCTTCTCTTCTCCAGGCTGAACAGTTCCAGCTCTCTCAGCCTTTCCTCAGAGGAGAGACGCTTCAGTCCCTTCATCATCTTAGTGGTCTATTGTTGTCTATACACTCTCCAGTATGTCCATGTCTCGTTTGTATGGGGGAGCTCAGAACTGGACACGATATTCAAGGTGTGGCCTCACCGGTGCTGAGGAGAAGGGAAGAATCACCTCCCTCAGCCTGCAGGCAATACTCCTCATAATGCAGCCCAGAATGCTGTTGCCTCTTTTTTGCCATAAGGGAACACTGCTAGCTTGCGTTCAACTTGGTGTTTACCAGGAACCCCAGGTCTTTTTGGGGAAAAAACCCCAGCCCCTGGAAAGCATCTGGATGGTTATTGGATGAAACAGCAGGCAAAAAAGCTGAGGTTGCAGCATCACTCTGCTGATGTGCTCATAGGCTGCAGCTGCAGGGCCGGGCGGGTGCTCCCCTGCAGCAGGGTTCGCTTCTGAGAGCGCTGGGTGTGGGAGCCTGCTGGGAGGAGACATCTGAGGGCCCAGGAGCTGTGCCCTGTCTCTGAGCTTGGTGGCTCACCAGCAGAGGGGGGCATTGTCAGTGGCCGAGCTCTGTGGGTTGCTGTGCTGCTGTGGGGATCTGCTCTGGACCCTCTCTCTGATGGCGTTCCTCTGGCAGTGGTTGGAAACAGTACAGAAGTGGGCACAGTATGCCAATGGTGGCCTCACTGGTGCTCAGGAGAGGGGAAGGATCACCTCCCTCAACCTGCAGAAAACACCTCCTAATGCAGGACACGATCAGCCCTCATTGTCACAAGAGCACATTCTGGGTCATGATCAAATTGGTGTCTATCATGACACCCGTGTCCTTTTCTGCCAAGCTGCTTTCAAGATGGGTGGCCCCCAGTGTATACCAGTGCATGGAGTTTTTCTTCCCCAGGTGTAGGAGTTTTCACTTCTTCTTGTTGAACTGCATGAGGTTTCTGTCAGTCCATTTCTCCAGCCTGTCAAGGTCCCTCTGGATGGCAGCATGACTCTCTGGTGTAATAAACACTCCTAATTTGATGTTATCTGAAAACTTTCTCAGGGTACACTCAGCCTCATCATCCAGACTTTTAATGATGTTAAATGGGACTGGATCCAGTACTGATCCCCGGGGTATACTTGTAGCTACTGCCCTCCAATTAGACTTCATGACACCAACCACCACCCCCTGGGCCTGGCCATTCATCCAGTTTTCAATCTATCTCACTATCTGGTTATCCAGCTTATACATCAACAGCTTGTCTATGAGGATCTTACAGGAGACAGTGTCAAAGGCCTTGCTGAAGTACAGGTAGACAATATCCACTGCTCTCCCCCATCTATCAGAACAGTAATTTCATTGTAGGTGTTTATCAAGTTCATCAAGCATGACTTCTCTCTGGTGAAGCCATGTGGATTATGCTTGACGAATTTCTTGTCCAATTGTGCCTGGAAATGGTTTCAAGGATCAGCTGTTCCACCACCTTCCCAGGGATTGATGGGAGGCTGACCTGCCAGTAGTTTCCTGGGACCTCCTTCCTGACCTTCTTGAACATAGGAGTGACATTTGTTTTCCTCTAGTTCTTGGGTTCTTCTTCTATTTGTCATGATCCTTCAAAGACTGTGATCTCACAATGACATCAGCCAGCTCCCTCAGTAATTTTGGGTGCATCCCATCAGGGCCCATAGACTTATGTATGTCCAGTTTGCTTAAGTATTCCCTGACCAGATTCTCTTCCACCAAGGGTATGTCTTCCTTGCTTCAGCCCTTCCTCCTGGTCTCTAGGACCTGGGATTCCTGAAGGCTGGTCTTGTTAGTAAAGACTGGTGTGAAGGTGACATTCAGTACTTCAGCCTTTTCCGTGTCCTGTGTAATCAGATCTCCCAACTTGTTGTGCAATGCCCACATTTTCCCTCATCTTCTTTTTGTCACCTATGTCACGTATGACATGTTATTTTACATATTTAGCACTACGCAATTTATTGAACCACAGAACCAATGGAGCAAAGTACTGAGGCAGGAGGTACTAAAGTTGAATTCAGCTCTTAGATCAGAAACTGTGGGGACAAATAAAAACCTCAGTTGGTTGGATGACTCCTATGACTGGAGTGTTGGAATGGAAGGATATGGGCTATTTAGGAAGGACAGGCAGGGAAGATGAGGAGGGAGTGTCATCCTCTATGTCAAGCTGGAGTGCAGGAAGCTCTGCCTCAGCGTGGATGAGGAGCAGACTGAGAATTTATGGATCAGGATTTAAGGGAGGGAAGGGACAGGTGGGGTAATTATAGTGGGGGTTTGCTACAGGCCACCTGACTAGGAAGGCTGAGTGAGTGAGGCCCTGTATAGATAGATAGAAGCAGCCTCACGTTCACAAGCCCTGGTCCTCATGGGGGACTTCAACCACTCCAATAGCTGTTGGAAGGACAATACAGTGTCTCGATCCAATGTCAGGGGAGGTTTCAATATTTTCCCAAGAGCTAGATTAAGACACAAATGAAGTCAAATGCCGATTACCTAAAACAGATTTCTATTATTAAAAATGTGAAGAGGGGTAGTGATAGGACAGAACGGAAGGAAAAGACAGAAATAAAGCAAGGATGCGGGATAGGGCTGCAAGAATAGTCACCACCATGGATCCAGCAACGTCCTGTTGGTCCTCAGTCTTCAGTTCTTTCGTGGTGGGTACACACGGATCTGGCTTCGATGGTGGATGCACACCGAGCAAAATTTTCTGCTGCCTTTTTAAGTTCATCATATCTGCTGATTAGCATATCTGCCCACCTTTAGTTTTTTTTTTTTCTCTGGTCCCACAGGTTTTGTTGCATCTGGCTTCAGGGCAGGAACGTTTGCCTCTTGTCAGTTCATTAGCAATGCATGCATGGGGTCTGGCCTACACAATAGAGCCACAAATGGCTACAGGATGGGGCTAGCTCAGTACACGTCTGCCCCTTTGAGGCTTGTCTAAGGACAATGCAACCACAAAGAAGTGGGGGGGTGCATCCTTCAATACACTCCTGCTTCCCTGGGCAACATTCCCCAGACCAATTCACAGGCTGCAGCAGCTTGTCTTGGAGGTTTGCACAGACACGAGTAAGCTTTGAGACAGTCATATGACATTTCAGTCTCTCACACACAGCAGGGCATAAGCAATCCAGGAGGTTCCTGGAATACATTGATGATAACTTCCTTCTCCAAGTGATAGAGGAGCGAATGAGGAGAGGTGCTATGTTGGACGTTGTTCTCACCAATAGAAGGGGCTGATGCGGAATGTGAAGCTCAAGGTCAGCTTTGGCAGCATGGCCATGAAATGGTGGAGTTCAGGATCCTTAGGGCAGCGAGAGGGTGCACAGCAACCTGGACTTCAGGAGAGCAGCCTGTGGCCCCTTCAGGGATCTGCTTGTTTGAGTAGCATGGGATAAAACCCCGGAAGGAAGAGCAGCCCAAGAAAGCTGGTTAATATTCAAGGATGACCTCCTCCAAGCTCAGGAGCAATGCATGCCAACAAAGAGGAAGTCAGGTAAGAATGCCAGGAGAACCGCATGAATGAACAAGGAGCTCCTGGACAAGCTCAAACACAAAAAGGAAGCCTACAGAGGGTGGAAGCAAGAACAAGTAGCCTAGGAAAGTGTGCAGAGAGATTGTCTGAGCACCCATGGATCGGGTTAGGAAGGTCAAAGCCCCAGTAGCATTAAATCTGGCCAGGGGCATCAAGGGCAACAAGAAAAATTTCTATAGGTACATTGGTGATAAAAGGAAGACCTAAGAAAAATGTAGGCCCTCTCCAGAAGGAAACAGGAGACCTGGTTATTTGGTATATAGAAAAGGCTGATGTACTCAATGACTTCTTTGCCTCAGTCTTCACCAACAAGTGCTCCAGCCACACCACACAAGTCGCAGAAGGCAAAGGCTGAGACTGGGAGAATGAAGAATTGCCCACCATAGGAGAAGATCAAATTTGAGGCCATTTAAGGAACCTGAAGGTGCACAAGTCCATGGGACCTGATGAGATGCATCCACAGGTCCTGAGGAAACTGGAGGATGAAGTGGCTAAGCCTCTGTCCATCATGTTTGAGAAGTTGGGGCAGTCTGGAGAACTTCCTGCTGACTAGAAGCTGACTATAAAAGGGGAAATGTTACCCCATTTTTAAAAAGGGAAAAAAAGAAAACCCAGAGAACTACAGGCCAGTCAGTCTCACCTCTGTTCCAGGCCAGATCATGGAGCAGATCCTCCTGAGAAATATGCTAGGGCACATGGAAAATAAGGAGGTGATAGGTGACAACTAGCATAGCTTCACTAAGGGCAAATCGTGCCTGACAAATTTGGTGGCCTTCTATGGTGGGGTTAGAGTGTTAGTGGATAAGGAAAAAGCAACAGACATCATCTACCCGGACTTGTGCAAAACATTTGACACTGTCCCACATGACATCCTTGTCTCTAAATTGGAGAGACATGGATTTGACAGATGGACCACTTGATGGATAAGCAATTGGCATGATGGTGGCACTCAAAGAGCTGTGGTCAACAGCTCGATGGAGACCAGTGATGAGTGGCATTCCTCAGAGGTCAGTATTGGGACCAGTGTTGTTTAACATCTTTGTTGGTCACATGGACAGTGGGACTGAGTGCACCCTCAGCACGTTTGCCGATGACAGCAAGCTGTGTGGTGCAGTCGACACGCTGGAGGGAAGGGATCTTGACAGGCTTGAGAAGTGGGCCCGTGCAAACCTCATGAAGTTCAACAAGGCCAAGGGCAAGGTCCTGCACATGAGTCAAGGCAATCCCAAGCA
>MU210527.1:11739-25118 GCA_017315185.1 Bubo scandiacus | reverse complement strand
GAGCCCAAGGGAAAAACTGCCCGGGCTGCTTCTCCTGCCAGAGCTTAAGGCAGAGTTTCCTCCCGTGAACGCCTCAGCCCAGGCAGCTCTGACCCATCCTCCTCCTGATGGGATTCACTCCGAATTTTCCATCTGGAGGCGATAATGCCATTTTCCAACAGAAATAAGATTCCAGCTAAACAAGCGTTTAACCCGTCGCAGTCTCTACCAATCCCTTGTTATTAATCAGCGGCTCTTGTCCCCGTTCCGCCCGGTTTCCCGGCCAGCTCGCCTTTCGGCGTGGCGGGGCCGTTCTGCCTGTCCTGTGCCTTCCTCGCAGTCGGAGCTGGGGGAGCCCCTGTCCTTCCCCAGCCTCCTGCTCACGGCTCCGCTCCTACACACGAGACTGTCCCAAGGCCCCTCCTCCCCGAGGCTGTGCACATCCCCCAGGCTGACTGTCGGCATTGCTGTAGCTGATGGGTGCCAGAGGTTCTTCCCAACAGGGTTTGTGTCTCCCTTGGGTGCAGCAGGTTCATCCCAGCCCACAGGGATTTCTGCTGGGATGTTGATCGTTATCAGCACCGCTGCCGTTCACCTCGGGGCTGTAACTACTTCTGTGTCAAATGCCATTTGTGAGGCATTTTAGGATCTTTCAAGAATTATTTTGAGGGGGTCCAGAGTCTAGGAAAAGGCAATACGCTGAGCGATGGTGCGTGGGTGCAATAACCAGTGAGAAATACTCATTCCTTGCTGTCTGAAGTTGTTATTGCTGTTATTTTCTGGTGTGGCTGTGCTCAGAAGTGAGGCGCCATATAAATACCGGTAAATGTACAGAACATTCACGGGGTATAATGTATGGTTGTTGGGTTTTTCACCCTGAGTCATTCAAGTGGTAAAATTAATGAGGTCTGTAATTAGAGCAGATGACTGTCAGTTAGGATCCCTCCCAGTTTAGGCTCTGGGGTAGCTGTGAGCGAGCTGGCTGTGCGTACACAGCTTGCTGTGAAGGCTCTGCTTTTGGCCCCTCAGCTGGTGACCCAGAGTTTGAGAACTTGGAGGCAGCCGTTGACATCGACCAAAGTTAGAGTTTCCCAGGACCTTTGAAAATTTCCTTTCTGTAGGGCTCTCGTTTTATGGATTTGCACATCCAGCATTACTGGCTGCTCAGGAAAATGTAGCCCCAATCTCTTTCCATCTTCTTGTTACCTGTTAAATAAGGAGAATCATACCTCTCACAGAGATTTGAAAAGAGCGTTGATGACATTTAATGAAAATACTAGGGAAGTGGAAAGAATTTGTTTCAAAAGCTTTAGAAAATCAGCAGTGACAATATGCTGAAATACAAACCATCTCACATATTAAAAAGGAAAATAATAGTTTAAGGTTATTTTTTCTATAAAGCAATCCACAGCTTATGTTTGGGATAAATTCATTTAGAGCTTCTTCCCTTCCTCAGCTGATACCAGGATTTGGCTCCTGTAACAATCCTGTCATGACAGGTGTGACTCCTTCTATTTTATATCTGACTAAGCTCTATTGATTGTCACTTTCTACCGTTTCACCCCAAATCAATACTTATAGCTCACTTATGGATTGTTCGAGGTACGCATTAGAGAACCTTTAGCATATTGACTCAGGAACTGGAAGAGACCTGAGGAGGCCTTGCATTCAGTTTTATTGCTCTGGATACAGAGGATGACTTGGCAGCCCTACGCCAGGGCTCTGGGAAGGGGAAGAGCCCAGCAGAGAGTAGCCCAGTCCAACCGTTCTGGCCTCTACAGCAGCACAGTTCCGGGAGTCTGCTGGACTGAACAGCACTTGAGAGCCGTCGCAGTGCTGTCTGGTCGGTCTCTCTCAAGTCTTGGAAGCGCGCTCTAAAATCTCAGAAGAGTCTGTTATCTGAGGAGGCTGTTGCGGGGGTTGGTCTCGGAGGAGACCTCCAGGACTAGGCTCTGCTGGAGCCTGTGCCTTGGTGGTGCTACGCCGTTCGATGCTGAGCTGCTCTGTCTGCTGTAGACGTCCCTTGTTTCTGATAGGAGTCTTCCAGAGGCCATAAGATGTTGCTTTTACATAATCTGATGGGCATTTACCAGACAAAATGTTGGGCATGATTCAACGAGACAGCATTTTGTGCAGCAAACTATTGGACAGGTCTTTGTAAATTAAGCTGTAATAATTTGGCTGACAAGGGGCTTATATGCATCTGTATTGCTTTTATTTCAGATTACTGGAAACCTACAATAGCCTGAGGGAGAAACACTTGGTTGAGTACTTCAGCAATACCTGGATAAGATGACATCTTCAGAGATCAGGACTGGTGAGTCTGAAAAATTTCCTTTTCTGAATAAAAAAGAAAAAAAAATATTTGTTTCTCTTAATATTGCACAAGTCAAATCACTGATAGTCCTGTTGTTCATTTGTTAGAGGTATGTGTTGTCATTGGTAAGAATTTGACCAGCCAAACACGTGCAATTCTGCTGTGCCAGATCAAAGCCACATGATCCCAAAGCTCTCCCCCACACCATATCCCCCAGCAGCATTGATTCTCTTAGGTTATTGATTCTCTTAGCTTTTTAAAATGTGACATCTAAGCATCTTTGACTCTAACAGCTGTTTAAATAGCTTCAGTGTGATTTTTTTTAAAAGACTTTAATGGAAAACTGAAGGATTTGGTAAAAGTGAATGCGCTGAACATTTTAAAAAATACTTATGCACTCCTGGGTGTGACTCTGTTTAGCACAGGCAGATGCAACCGCTACGCAGTGGGAAGGCAAGTATTTAATTGCCCTCCGCTGACTTGGGCAGCGGCCCCTGAAGAGCAAGGCTGAGCCCACGGCTTTTAGGAGATGTGACTGGGGCTCTCCTGCCGTCTTCAGCTGGCTGATGGGGTCCACAGGGTCAAAGAAACGACAATTCTGTGCTCGGAAGGCGAGTTCCAGCATCATGGCAGAAGCAGAGGTGGTAACTAACTGGGAAGAGAAAGTAGCCTTTCTGGGAAATTGCGCTCTGTTTAAAAACATACCTTATTCTGTCTTGTCCTTCTTAGTTACATTATATTTGTTTATGGCAGATCTCAAGGAGTGGAAGAATAATATCGGAGAAGGAATACAAGCTAAATACTATTCAGGAGGAACACCTGAGATACATACGGGAGTGCCTGGCTGGCACTGTGTTTGATAAGGCCCTTGACATAGAGGTATGCATTTACCAGCGATGTGTGAGCCGTGTCAGGTACTCCCCTGCTGACAGCCAGGGGCTGTTAACTCGTACTGGACTGTTTGGGGTAGCTGTGCCCTCGCGATGCCCTGAAAGGCTCTGTCCTGCTGGAAAAAGGACAGTCGTTGTGCTTGACATCCCCATGAGAAACCTCCACTGGCCTCTGGTTGTCAGCCCACACCGTCATCAGAGCGCACGCTGTCCTGGCTCTCGTGCTGCCCTTCGGCACTCGTCAGATTGGGGGATGATATTCACGGGGGTAGTTGGCTTAAAAAAATTCTAATCAAAACAAAGTAGCTGGAACATGGTCATATATCTTACCTGAACACGAGATTTGGGCACATTCCTGTTACATATCAAGAATGGAGTTGGTCCCTACAACTTTACAGATGCTCAGTTGTTAATTGCCGACGTTAATTTAAAGAGGTGTCATGCAAATGGGTTGAATCAACAGTGGTTTTGTAATAGGCCTCAGTGAGGGTAACGACCAGGGAGCAGGGAGGTGATAAGCAGAGCAGAAGCAAGTGTTATTACCTTCACTGACATCTCATAATGTCCACTGACGAGGTTTCTCTCTTACATTGACAGTGTCATCATCAGCCAGGAGCAAAGAAGAAACCTGCAAAGAATGGCGGGAAGGAGAAGGTGCGGGAAGTCAAGGTAAGGCCAGAGTGCTCCCGAGCGCTGAGGGGACACGGCAGCTGTGCCCTGGGTTAAACAACAGCCGTGGGTCAGGCCAGAGGCTCGCTGAGCCAAGGGCTCTGTCTTTGATGTTTATGGAAAAAGTACAAGAAACAGGTAAGTGGAGGATGATCCTGCCACAGGTTACGTCTCCTCCTTCCTCTGTCCAGCAGTTCAGGAACTTCCATTCACACACCTAATTCCTTTGGAATCTACTTATTATTTTGGTTCTGCAGTGTTCTTGGTTGTGGAATTACGAGTTGTAGGAAATGGTACTTTCTTGCATTTCTGCACAATAATTAATGTATCTGCTAATTCTGTTTGGTGCTCCATTGTTCTCATTATGAAAAGAGTTAATAACTGTTCTTTTCCAAGGCATTTGTAGTTTTATGTACCTTTTTCATATTCCTTCTCAGTTTTCCAAGCTGAAGACTCTCAGTCTATGGAGTCTTTCACCCATGAGCCATTCCAGGCTTCTCAGGGCTGTTGTCATTTTTCAACCTTTTCTAATTCTACTGTTTTGAAATGGGGAACCAGAACAGGATGAATAATTCAGGATACATGTTGCAGTTCTTCTAGTAATTCTAGACGCTATCTGCTCTTCACTGCAGCTGCACAGTGAGCTCATATTTTCAGTCGTTTGCCTCTCCACACCCTATTTAGCAGAACCAGCATGTAAGTAATGAAAAGAGGTTTCAGAAGCCTTTGCTTTGGTGTCGTGTATGTAGAGCTTGGTTCTGTAATTGTTAGAGTCATGAAGTCCCACAGAAGTCAATGGTTCTTCTCCCCATGAAGTCACTTGGACTCACATGGGAAAAGTTGTCCTCGTTTTGGCTGAAATATACTCAGCATCTTATTTCTTTATTAGGAGCCTGTGTCCGTCGAGAAGAATGCATTGTGAAGCTAGCTGCTGCTTGGAGCAGTTGAAAAACAATGTCAACTCTTTCTGATTTTAAATAATACCTTTATGAGGTAAAGGAAGGAGGAGATTTTCGTGACAGACAGCGATGGCTGTGGCAGTTGCAAAGGCACTGTTTACTGACTGAAGTCCTGCTGGCAGAGGTCACCCCAGTGGAAGCAGCGGCTAAGGCAGCCTGTGAAGGGAGTCTGGACTTGGGTGATTTTGGAACGTAAACCCAAACTGCTTCCTTCAGGGAGAAGCATAGGGGAGACGCCTGCTGTCCTGGTTCCGGCTGGGACAGAGTTAATTTTTCTTCTTAGTAGCTAGAATAGTGCTGTGTTTTGGATTCAGTGTGGGATTTGGTATCAGAAGAATGCTGATAGCACCGGATGTGTTCAGTCGCTGCCAGGAGATCAAGGACTTTCCAACTCCCCCTGTCCTGCCCGTGGGCGGGTGCACAAGAAACTGGGAGGGGGCACGGTCAGAGCAGCAGACCCAAACTGGCCAGGAGAATATTCCCTATCATGTAATGTCACGCTCAGGATGTAAATGAGGGTCGGCCAGGAAGGGGTTTGTTCTCTCTCCCTTCCAGGACTGCTTTTTCGGGATCTTGGCTTCTCCGGGATCACCAGCTGGGAACGGGCTGGGTATCGGTCAGCGGGCGGTGGCAGGCGCATTGTGCGTTACTCATTTCTACTTTCTATTATTGTTGTTTTATTTTATTTCAATTGTTAAACTGTTTTTATCTCAACCGCTGAGTCTCCCTACTTCTACCCGTCCAATTCCCTCTCCCGTGCCCCAGGGGCAGGGGGTGAGTGAGCGGCTGCCTGGCGTTTGGCTGCCGGCGGGCTCGAACCACGACACCTGCAGAGGCGTGATCTGTATCTCTGCTGCGGTCCCACGCCGGGACACAGGAACCTGGCTGCAATTAGCAGTGTAATTTAACCCTCAGCTCATACATTCAGTGAATTTGGCTGAGTAGCTAATCTGAAAGAAAAGGAGAAAGACAGACGACTGAGCAAGGGAGGATGAGAGACAGAGCTGTCTATTTCCAGAAGGGTTGTCAGCCCAACGTGGGGCTTTTGAGAAGAAAAGGGAGGGAGGGGCGGCAGCCAGAGCAAGGAAGTGGCAGATGCACTCAAATTTAAAAGAGACCTTCAGCCAAGCCAAGAATCGGGAGATACGCAGAAACAGGCAGATGAATTGGATTTGGGAGGATCAGCAGCTGGAGGGGGCTGCAGGGAAATGAGTCAGAGGTGGGAACAAGTCTTTTCCCTTGTCCCTGTCCTTGTCCTCGTGATTTCCTTTCCTTCCTTAACCAGGCGTCCCAGAGTCCCAGCTGTCCAGTGAAAGACAGCTGCCAGGCAAGCTCAGACATTGCTGTTAGAGCTGGCAGGCTGATGTTGACTTGCTTCTTTCCCACAATTTAGTACCTCAGAGATGTAAATTTCTCTTCTTTTAGGCGGAACCATCCAGAAGACCGGTGGGAAATGCCAGATTTATGCACTTCCCTCATCCACCACCCGGTCCAAGAAATCATCGTGGGCTCTTCCCTCCCCTTGGCAGAGAACCAGCTGGTCGCTCCCGACGATGGGTGAGTTTTAGCAGCACCCCGAAGGCGCTGGCGTGAGCACACACAGCGCAGGCGTGCATGTAGGCCTGTGAGGTCTGGGCTTAGTCTAGAGCACTGACTGCCCCATCCTCCATCCCCTGGGGCCCACCTCCTGTTTTCAGGGTTGTATCATTAAAGAGAAATCTGCAGAAGCTGATGTTGCAGGAATGGCGCATCAGAACCTAGAAAAAAAAAGTCTTTGCTTTGTGATAAATCTGCTTTAATCCTTTTCGCTGCCTTGTTGGCCAAGGCTAGGCCGGTATCAGTACATTGTTAACGAGTGCTGTGGCTGTGGGCGCGTTCACGCACGTTCTAAAATCCTGAGAGCAATGGAGGTCTTTTAGAAAACAGAGGTCAGGGGGTGAAGTACAACTGAAGCTCATCCAGAAGGCCGTGCTTCGGAGCTCTGGCTCAGAAACCTCTTCCTCTGTGTTGACAGGTGGAGAAGGAATGTTAATATACTCTTGAAATATAATGATACTGACTTCTAAAGTCAAAGGTCAAATATATGGTTCAGTTTTAACTGGTTCTCGATTTCAGCGATGATCATGTGAGCAGACTGAAGTGAGATTTTCAGTCCTGAATAACCTCCTCTCCAGAAAGAGGACACTTGGCTCTGCAGTTATGTGTGATGGTGGACATCATCGCATCAACACCCATCCAAGGGGTCTGCCTGTTCTAAGGTTTTAACATTTTAATTTGGTATTCTGAAGGGTATACAAGGAGAAGATAAACTAAAAAAGTCATAAAAATGCTGAGTATTGAACAAAAATAGGCCTGCTTTGGTGATGTATTCTCTCAGTGTGCGTGTGCTGAAGCCACCAAAAGGCAGCACACGGCTGCGTTCCTGTGAGTGTCTGTGAGCTCACGTGTTCACTTCAAGGCTGCACTGTGAGGAGACAGTAGCAAAACCTGTATTTATGGTCAAGAGTTATTCTGGATGCTCCAGTATTTGGATGCTCAATGAGAGATGCCTAAAGGGGCCTGGCTCTTTGGAGGCAGACTAGAAAATTCAATTTCCTGAAGGTACCTGAGAATCACTCATCACTTCCAAATATCTCGATGAGTGCTTTTTTTTTTTTTTTTTTTTTTTTTTCCTTATGATGCTGCTCTGCACTGGAAACTATACACTGAGATTTTGTAGCTGTTTTCTTTTTCCTTTTCTAGACTTCCAGGCAGCCACATACAGCTCCAGGGTATCTGCAGCACTCACTCCGTTTCCCACCACTTCCCATCTGTGCTGCAGCAGAGGCTGTAAAGACTTCAACATCTAAACAGAAGTGCCCGGCACCTCAACTCAGTCAACAGCCTGACGGCAGGGTGAGGCCATAGTTCATTCTGAAAATAGCATCATTTTAGGGACAGCTTTATAATACTGCTTTAGTACTGTAGTTCCCAGAACTGTATACTGCAGGCAACATGCCTTCCAAACGGTGATCAGCTTTTATTTAAACTCTCCTTTTTAACCTCCCCTTAATTTTCAAGACATTGGCTTACTGGTCTAATGCCCAGTTCTTGATCACAGTGAGGAAAAATGTGGTGACTTATCTTTTATAGTATAAAACCTCTGCATGCATGATTTTTCTCCCTCCACATAGACTATCTGTTATGTAGAGAGGGAGGCAGCCACCTGGTTAACACCAAGAACTCAGGAATATTTTCACACAGTCTTACAAATTTTCATCTTCATCTACAGCTGCAAAGTAGCAAAAAAACTCCTTTATTTTTTTTACCATTCGTCCTTCTAAGTCACACTAGCAGGTTCAGGGAATGAGAGCTTTTTGGAGTAGCCAGACATGTTCTTGATACATACACAGTTACTTCCAGGTGAGATTTGGACTTGTGTTCTAGAAAAACATGGTGTAATTGGTTTTGTGTTAGGAGTTCCATGGGACTGGGGGATTTTGGAATGGGGCTGTGACCACTGCCTGGCAGACACTGTACAAATAGCTCCCTCCTGCATGTGCTCTGTATTGTGATGGGCACGATCCTTTCCCCAAGAATTTGCTGGCGCTTTCTACTTAATGCTCCCTGCTGACAAAACAGCCAGATCAGTCACAGGTTGTGCAGACATGACGCAGAGCTCAGACCCAGAGCACGCGACGTTTGCAGAATTTATTCTCTAGAGGTGTCTTTTGCTTTTCAGGGCCCTGGGCCTCTGTTTGCATTTCATCCTGAAGGAGGACTAGACCTCCACTACAAACGGGAGATAAGCGTTTTGAACCACATCTTGTATAATTGTTGCCAAATGATGTTACTGTTGGGAGACTCCAGCTGCGTTGGAACTTGCTTGCCAGTGGAGGGAGAGCAGCAGTGCCGTGGGGTTCTGTCTGCTGGGGATCAGAACTCGGCACAGTTACAAATAGCACACGGCTCACAGTGCTGTATGTACCTGTGGGGGTGACGCTCCCAAGCAGTCTGCCTGTTGCTTTGCAAATTAAAAGAAAGGGGTTTAGCACAGAAATCTTTTCATGAACAAAATTGCAAGCACCGAGTTACAGAATTGTTCTAGAAATACACGTCTTACTAGGTGTAAAGAGCAGTCAAACATGGTTGGTTCAATACGCTCGGTCGCTCTTTTTGCATAACCTATTTAACCTGGTTAGAATGTTTTCATAGGAGAGGAGTGAAGTCAAAGGTCCAAATGCGGTGAAATGCATGACCCATATATCTCCCATCATTAACACCGGTCTGACACCAGTGCCACCTGCGCCGCAGCAAAAAGGTGGAAACACGGTGAGAAGTGGGGTAACCAGAGGGAGATAACTGCGTCCCATCACTGTACCCAGTGATGCAGAGCAACCTCCAAGGAAGGTAAGTTAGCTCTGTCTACTTCTCTGTTTATGTACAGGTATATAATCTTCCTTGTTGGTGTATTTGCCTAATGCTGAAAGGTGTGTATACCTAGTTTGCATAAAGATTCACTGAATATTTGAAAGAAATAAAATTCATAACTATTAAAATATGTAACTGCCACCCATCTCTCTATATACTAAAACATTTGGTGTTTTTCATCAGCTGGGGCGGAAAAGGGTGCTTGAACAGAAAACCCATGGGAACTCTTACTTAAAGCCTTCTGGTTTAGTCAATCTGATCCTGTCTCTGACCATATCTGGTACCAGAACTTCAGAGGGACATGTGAAATGCCTTGAGCGTATGAAAACTTCGTCTGTTACACTGTATCTCCAGCCAGTTTTGACTCCTGTAAAGGAAATTGTAGGAACCCCGGATTGGGAGGGACGATATGGGTCATGGTCCCTGCAATTTTGGGCAATTCGATGCAGTGGATTTTCAGTTTGAAATATTTTTCTCCCCTTCTGCATGTTACAAACCTCTTTCCAATTTAAGCAGCTCAAGGCCTGTCTTAGAAGTCTGGAAGCCTCAAGTGTATGCCACACGTACATGCTCTTTGTGATCACCTTTTGTTAGAGTTGGAAGCTGAATGCATTTTTTGTGTATTTCCTGCTGCAGAATTCTGGAGTCGTCTTCAGGTCCCCGGTACGCAGCGGCGCATGTGTCACCATGGCTTTGTGGGAAAAAATCTTCCACTGTGGAGTGGAAAACCTTTGTGTGTACAAAGGCAGCCTGTTGGAAGGAGGTGAGGATGAAGAGTCAAAGAGTTCATATCGATTCTGGCAACATCTCTTTTTTTTTTTTTTGGCTAAAATGTTGGTGTGGTGTCAAAATGGGATTTTTATACCATCTGCCTCCACACTAAATCTGGATCTACTGTTTCATGATTGAAAGTGAGGTTAGAATGAATTCTGCAAATTATGGTAGAAGGAATTTAGAGAACTAATGCAACAAAATACTGTAGCTTAGGTTAATTTCGTATAGAGATGTGTGGTTAATAAAGTAGTAGTAGTAGCAAACTGTCCTTAAATAGGGGTTATCTGTTTCTGACTTGCTACAACACATCAGTGCATGTTGCTTATTACTCCAGAAGGAAAAGTACATAATGGGAGCCCAATTCCCGTCTCTTTGACGTGAGTGCAATTCCATAGCACCAGTAACAGGCGAATTGTGTTCTGGGAACCTGGGAAGAGGCGATGGCTGGGAGATTGTCATTTATGAGGAAGAGTGATTCCACCAATGACACCCCTCATTCCAGCTCACAGAACCCCTGTGCTGGCGTTTTCAGCAGGTGTGGGAAGATGGTGCAGAGCTCCCTGCGCTCCCCCCGTCCCCGAGGCTGTGGGTGCAGGGCGGCGTGCCCGCAGATCAGCTAACGGGGCTGCTGCGGCTGGCTCCCCGCTGTGTCCTCTGTGCCTGCTCCTCTTGTCCCCAGCCCCGCTCACACGCCTGAGGGAGTGACCAGTGTAAAGGGGGTACAACCCCGTCCCCCCGGCATGGAGCGGGGTGGCCGCCTCGGTGCCCTCACGGCCTGGATGCCAAGCAGTGCCCTTGCAGAGCAGCCTGAACCGGCTCCAGAAGCAGCATCTTTCAGGTGCCCGGTGTTCCCTGAGCCCGGCCGTGTCCGTGCAGGCCCAGAGCCGCTGGTGCTGAGCTGTGCTCATCTGGAGCCTGGGCTGCTCCCTGCGAGGTGTGTCCCACTGCAGGGGCTCTGACATGCTGCTGCCCTGCACCGGGTAGGCACGTGCCAGGAATCCTAAACCTCCTGTGCACGATGCCCACTCTTGTAAGGCAAGGACGGAGTTAATTTTGTGGAGATGGGAGGCTCTGCTCTCTGTTCTGCTGTAGCTGTGAGTGGCCAAACTGAGTGGCTTGTCACAGGGGTGTCCAGCTTGGCACTCTGGGGCTGGAGAGAGACGAGAGAGACAGGAGGAAAATAGCCCCCTTCGAACCACATTAACGCTTTATATTTAAAGTCACATGGCTGGTTTAGTTTTCAATTATCCTACTCAGGTCTGAATGCTCAGGCCAGCAAAACCCCTCTGCATCCCACAGCTTGTTCCCCTCAGACAGCACCAGACCACCTTTCACAGCAATAACTGATTGCCACGGTTCTCCAGAAGCACTTTGGCTTTGAGGCTCACGACATCACCCTAGAGACTCCCTGTAGCTGATAACAAAGGGGTCCCACCGCCCCACGTGCCCGGGGGGGTGGGCAGGGCCAGGCAGCGATCCCTGCTCCAACCATCCGCTGCCCTCCCCGCTCCCTCCTGCAGCGGGGCAAGAAAACCCAACCCCAGCGTTGGGAAAGCGCTGCCCAAAGCAGGAGCAGCAGTTCAGTTGCCCCCGCCCCGAACTCACAGACACGCCCGCCACGAACTTCGTACTTCTACCCGCCCCCCCGCGGCACCTCCACTTGCAGCTGGCACCGAGGGCACGGACGGGGCGTGCGGCGGCACCGGCACCGGCTGCCCGAGCGACGGCGGGGCGGGAGGGCCGTGCCGGGGCGGGGAACAAGCTTCCCCGAGCCCGCTGAGCCCGGCTCCGAGAGCCTCGGCCGGCGCCTCGACGGCCCCAGCCGTCCCGGCGGGCTGCCCCCGCCCTCTCCGTGCCGGAGGGGCCGCGGCACCGGGACTGGTCCCGGGACAGGCAGCGCTGTCAGGGGCCAGTCCGGGAGCACATAGCGTGGCGCTGGGGTCCAGAACCAGGGCGGGCAGCGCAGTATCGGGGTTCGGTCCTGGGGCGAGCAGCACTGTCAGCGTCCGGTCCCGGGGCCGGCAGCGAGGCACTGGGGGCCAGTCCTGGAGCGGGATGGGAGGCACCGGGGTTCGGTCCCGGGGCGCGCAGCGCCTTACCGGGGGCGGTCCCTGATTCGCAGAAAACAGACTCTACAACTTGAATAGAGTTATACAGCAGGTATGTTTACTCTGGCAAGGGGATTTCTCCACAAAGCTTGCACACCAACAGCACGTTTTACCCAAAACTTCTGGAGTGTGGATATACATATTCATTGGATTACATAACACAAACATACATATGCATGAGTGAGGCTGGGTTAGCTCTAGAGGCTGGTGTCAGCAGTTTATGTTCTCTTTGCACCTGCGCATTGCCTCCTGGGGGGCGTCTCCGGGGGTCTTTGGGAGGAAGGCTCATAGTCTTTCTCACCTTGTTTTTTCCCCGGAGCATGCGCAGATTCTCTTGGCCAATTTCTTGAACAACAAAAATGTTTTTCAGCCGGTTTACTCATCCTATCTTATTTAAGAGAACCAATGAAACTTCTACCATCCGTATCTGGCTATCTTTACTCATTACTGAGGCCCAACTAGTCAGAGCACACCTGTTCCTCAAGGACAAAAACATGATATTTTGCTGAACACTGCAGTTCTTGGTAGATTTTCACAGTAAACTGCTTTGTTTTGATGAACACAGTAGTCCTTGGTAAAATTCCACAGAACAGTCTGGGCAAGCAGGGTTCTTAGCAATATTAAAAAAATACTATAAGTAATACTATAACTTGCTAGAAGTAAGTCAATAAGTTGCTAAGTAGGTTTATATAAGTCAATAAGTAAATAAGTCTTAAAACAAGTAATCATTTCTCTGTATCAATTCCCCCCCTTTTCCTTAAGCAAATTCTTTTGCAGTTGAAAGGGTTTCATTATATTTTATTACTGTCTGTAAGGTCCATATTTGTTTTGTTAGGTCCTTCAATTTACACCAAAAGAAAAGATTTACTGTTGTTAATATTGTTGTAATTATTAGTAATATCAATATTGGGTGAGTCAGTATATTTAAGATTTTCGTAGCTGATGGGGAATAGCCTGTAAATACATCCCACCAATAGTGTTCTCTGTCTGATTTCACTTGTTTCATGATTTGGTGTATTCTCTCTGTATCATGCTGGACAGTAATTAAAGTCTTTTGTCCACTTTCTCGGACCTGTTTCATCAATCTTTTTAAATTTTCATGGTGCATAAGTTTTCTTACTAGGGTGTACCGGGTCTGGCTGAGCCAGAATTGGTTTTCCCCTGTAGCAGCCCTCATGGTGCTGTGTTTTATGTTGGGAGCTGGCAGGGTGTTGATAGCACACTGGTGTTGTGGCTACTGCTGAGTAGTGCTTACACAGCACCAAGGCTCTTT
>MU210527.1:0-11729 GCA_017315185.1 Bubo scandiacus | reverse complement strand
AAAGGGGAAGGGGGGGGAAGTGATAGAGCGACTTGGTGGGTACCTGGTATTTAGCCAAGGTCAAACCACCACACTAGGGTCAGATCCATTCCAATAGTCATGGGCTGCCAATCTTGAACTAATTTATAAGTGGATCATAACACTTGGTAAGTTGTGACAGGAGCGGTATAATTGAAATCACATCCTGTAAGACTAATGAAATTGCAGATACAGATGTTCGAATGATTACTTCTATCTATTATAAGGTCATCTACTTGTACAAAGTCACACAGGGTTCTTAAACAAACACATCCCACCCCCTTGTAAATTATAACAGTCTCGGGAGTTTCATCAGGGTGAATTTCGAATTGGCAGACGTTTTGTTCAGTGTCCAGACAAATGTCATGAGCTTTGATGGTGTTATCTTCACAAATGAATCCTGCTGGTCTTGCACAGTACAGGCCTCGACACCAATAGTTTGCCATTTCCTCTTGTTTTTATAGCCCATACCCTGTGCTCTAAGGCATAAATCACAGTTCCATGATGATTCAATCCCAATGCAACAATCGGATATATTTTATATACCCGAGCTTGATATATTGTTAAACAAAAGCTGTGGCTGTGTTCTTAAGGGGGTCAAAGGTAAAATTAACTAAGTGCCACCATGATTGAGATCTTTCAAATTCTGTTGCATTATCCTATATTACCTTTTGGAATTCTCTTGGCAGGATTCCATCCTCACCTTCCCTGATGATTGAGGCTGCTGTTGATTGTATCCATAATTGAGCTTGGACACAACTAAGGGCCGTAGAAATGTTAGTTTAATGCATCTACAATTATCTTATTATCCTTTTCATTTAGGTTCTCCCATTGTGGAAATGCACTTGCCATAAGCCACTGATTGTTGCCCAAAGTAAGGAGGGAGGATTTTAGAGGATACTGTATTTTCAGGTCACTGGTTACTGTAGTGAGTTTGTTCATTATTATTTCTGAATCAATACTATTTAAAACTCCCAATCCTGTTCCTAGAGCACCAATTAGGTCTCTTTTTGTTCGCCCTGTACGAAGTGTTCGTCTTTGCATCCAGGCTGTGCATCCTTCGTAAGAAGTCTTTAAGAAAGATGAACAGGCTGGCTGGATCTCTGAAATATTACTTTGCATCAGTAGTTCAACTCGTTTAAGAGACCATGTTGGATTAGATATTAACTGTTGTTGACCAACATTCTTAATTACATATGGGCCTATCGGATACACATATGGTACTCTCAATTGTTTAAGTTCTGTGTGGTTTGAATTAATAATCTGAGTTGGAATAGTATAAACAGGAGTGGTTGTGATTTCCTCCTGCATTATATTTAATCTGAATTTGAAAGATACTGCTCGGTCCCCTAGTTTGGTTCCTCCTAAACAAATAATAGATACTGTTTGGGTTGCAGTGAATACATACCAACAAACCTCAGCCACACAATGGGTTTGGCCTATTCTGGATCCCTGTCTCCCATTGGAAATTTTCTTGATAGTAATTTGAGTCAGGGGAGGTGGATCTTTTACATCACTCGCATTGAAGATTCTACAACCGATCTGTACCTCTTTTCCTCTTTTAACTGTCCAGGTATGGATCAAATTTGTCTTTTCCCATTTGTCTGGTTGAGATGTCATGTTGTCATATATTATAACGGTTGCCAAATTCATCTCCAATAAATTCTTTCCCATAATGTCCAAAATAAGCATCTGTCCAAGGCCATTCCCAAGCACTTGTTAAATTACAGTTCAGCAAAATTATAAGCACTTACACCCATATCACCGTTTTTGGATGCGAAGCTTTATCAGTCCCACAGGTGTCGATTCCCATTTTGGCTTAGGGGCCTTTTTCACCCTGGTGTGGTATGTCCACAATGTCTGTTCCTTAATCTTGATTGCTGTATGGGAAGTTAATAACACCTGACACGGACCTTGCCATTTTGGTTCCAGAGGTGAATCTGAAAAAGATCTGATACACACATAATCACCAGGTTTAATGTTGTGTACAGGCTCGTCCAGACCTCGAGCTCTGGTCCCAATTTCTCTATTTCTCGCAGCTGCTTTTGTAGACTTATGACATAATCTGTTAGTATTTCATCTCCAACCTGGGTTGATGTTCCTGCTTGTATCATATATGGTCTCCCATATACTATTTCAAAAGGACTTAATCCCTCCTTAGTTCTGGGTTTGGTTCTGATTCTTAGAAGGCCTAAGGGCAATGCTTGAGGCCAGGACAATCCAGCTTCCTGGCCTAGTTTCACTATTTGTTGTTTAATTAAATGATTCATTTTTCTACTTGACCACTGGCTTGTGGATTATACGGGGTATGTAATTATGTAATTGCCAGTCTATTCGTAAAAGTTTACTAACCTGCTGGACAATTTTTGCCACAAAATGTGATCCCCGATCTGAGGATATTGTTGCTGGAACCCCAAACCTTGGTATTATTTCTTGTAACAATACCTTAGTTATTTCTCTGGCTTTATTAGTTCAGCAAGGGAATGCTTCTGGCCACCTGGAAAAGGTATCTGTCGAGACCAAAAGGTACTGAAACCTCCCTTTTCTTGGGAGTTCAGAAAAATCAATTTGTATTTTACCGTCTGGAACCAAAGACTGCACTTCTACTTTACCTTCTTTAGCCACTCTGTTGGCCTCATGATCTGCCATACTGTTGCCAAGTTCATGGGTGGAACTTCCTCTTTGGTGAGCCTTACAATGCATTATAGCCACCTTTTCAGGTAGTTGCACTGCTTCCAGGAGTTTGAGGAGTTCTTTGGCATGCTTTATATGTTTGCCCTGTACAGGCAGGAGTCCTCTTTCTTTCCACACTGCCCCATAAGCATGGACCACTCCGAAAGCGTATTTAGAGTCCGTCCATATATTATTTTTCATACCCTTGGCCATCTCCAGTGCCCATGTTAGAACTATTATTTCTGCCTTTTGTGCTGAGGTATTTGGAGGAAGAGCTTTAGATTCTATTACCTGATCTTCAGTGGTCACCGCGTGCGGGAGATATGGACGGTGCAGACTATCAGTGTGATTAAGCAATGCCAATTTTATTATGGTGGAGCAAGCCTTTTATAATGCAGGTGAGAATCACATGATACAATCACATGGTATAATTCTTTCTGATTGGACAGTTAGCTTTGCACATGCTCCTTAAGCTCTTTCTTCGGATTGGATGAAAACTGCCACATTGACATTGTACAAACTTCCTTCTCCACCCAAACCCACACCCTGAAGTTGTTTAACTTCCTGGGTTCTTCTTCATTCTTTCCGGGTTATTTCCTTGCCGATGCTGAGGCTTTACCAGCCTTGCTGATATGCAGGATTGCTCACACGTCCATTTTCTCGCAGGGACTCCTTCCAAATCCCCACAACTGCATATCCTGCCTTGTGGTTACCTTGTCAAACAAAACTGCTTCCGTCCGTATACCAGGATTCATCAGTGTCCTCTAATGGTTCCTCCTTGAGGTCTGGCTGGCTGCAATAAACTGCTTCAATCGTTTCCAGGCAGTCTTGTGTCACTGGTTCTCCTGTGTTTCCACTAGGAAAAGAAGCTGGGTTGACAATATTAGTAACCTCTATTTCTATATTATCCTGTTCCACTAGGAGGGCTTGGTATTTCAGGAGCCTTTGGGGTGAAAGCCAGTGCCCTCCCTTCATGTTGAGTACTGTAGACACTGTGCATACTGGATACTAGTACTGTGATTTTCTGGCCCAATGTGAATTTTTGTGTTTCTTGGATATTTAGAACTACTGCTGCTACTGCCCTCAGGCAATTAGGCCAACCCTTCCTTACTTCATCAAGTTGTTTAGAGAAGTATGCCACTGCCCTTCTATCTGGTCCCAAATTTTGGGCCAGGACCCCGAGGGCTGTTCCCTGTTTCTTGTGGGAGGATAACCAGAAAGGTTCAGTGATGTCTGGTAAACCCAAAGCAGGGGCATCCACCAGCTTCTCTTTTAGCTGACAGAATGCTCTGTCCACCTGTCCATTCTAAGTGAGGGTTTTCAGATTTGATTTCAATAGTTCATAAAGGGGTTTTACCATGACTCCATAGTTATATATTCATAGGCGACACCATCCAGTCATTCTTAGGAGTGGAGCTCTTTAGCTGTCTGTGGCCGAGGGGTCTGACAGATGGCCTCCTCCTTCCTTCCAGTTCTCGGGTCTGTTGACCAGCTGTGACCTCATATCCCAGGTAGGTTACTTGCTGCTGAGCTACTTGAGCATTCTGTGGAGAGACTCGATAACCATTAAGTCCCCCAAAAAATTAATAAACTAATAGTCCATGTTATTTCTTTAGTCTCTGTGGCTATTAATAAATCATCTACATACTGTAGGACTTCCCTGATTCCATGTGGTTGCTCCCATTGCTCCAGATCTTTAGCTAGTTGGTTTCCAAAAAGAGTGGGGCTATTTTTAAACCCCTGGGGTAGCACCGTCCATGTTAATTGCATCTTCCTTCTGGATTCCATATTTTCTCATTCAAATGCAAACAATAACTGAGTTTTGGAGCTCAAAGGCAGGTAAAAGAAGGCATCTTTTAGGTCCAGTATGGTGAACTGAGCCAATTCTGGTACTAATCTAATTAATAATGTATATGGGTTTGCTACAACAGGATGCAGGTCTCCTCCTCTCTTATTGCTATATGCTCTCTATACACAACAAGGTCTCCAAATTCCTACTCTCTGACAGTTTCAGCTTTTGCAACTTCTTTCGAATGTCACGTGTTGATTGCCCTATAAATAATGACACTAACTGTTGTATTCCCACCTCTGATCCTGATCTAAGGGTGTGATAGACAGTAAACTGTTTGTTCATCAAATTCCATTAAAGATACTGGGAGCTCGTGACATGTTATTCCATAAACTATGTAGACCTAAGCTTAATCTTAACTATTACACTGTGTAACGACTAACTGACTGCAAGTGCTTATCTAAGTTGAAATGCTGAAGCAAGGACTCCTAATGTGCAAAAGACTGAAAGGAGGGAGAAAGGAAAAAGGACGAAGGGGAGAAGGACAAAGGGGAAGTGTCTGTACTCTGTAAGATATAAACAAAAGCTGTGTGAGCCACTCTCAGGAAAGCAGGAAATACGAGGAGTTGGTGACGCGAGGAAGACCCGGACGGAGCGACCCCCTAGCTGCAGAGTGCGCAGACGCAGAGTACGCCTCTCAGAGAGACCCAGATAACGTAAGGCGGAGAATATAAAAAAGACGGACCCTCGGGAAGTGAGTGTGTGCTGTTGGTGGAGCGAGGACTCCCCGGCCGCCCAGCGCTGTTTTGCTTATTGCCGCTTGCTAAAATAAATAATTGAAATTTGTCCTGACTTGCATCATTTTGGCAAGATAGTCTATAACAAAGGGTGTGTGTCGCCTCACGGTATCCCGGAGCTTCTCCAGGAATTCTGATGGAGTATCTTTAGGTCACTGTGTATAGAGCCGCACAGTTACTTGCTTTCGGTATAGCCCGCTCCATGCCCCTTACAATCCAATCTCTATGTGCATTTAGCCATCTCATATGGGCTCCTCTGTTGGGGTCCCAGTGCAGGTGTTTTATTAGAAACTGAAAATGCTTGGTCACCCCAACAGAGTCGCTTCGATACCCTTCGCTGCACTTTTCCAAGTTGCAAGATCAAAGGAAGTGAACAGGACTGTTATTCTGGCAGGCTCCCCCCATCCAGCCCTATGGCCTCTCTCAGAGCAGCGGCACCATCGCTCGCTTCTTCCGTCCCCGTCTCCGATACGGGCTGTGAGGCGGGGAGCCTGGCTCTGGCTCCTCCAAACTTTCACTCTCCTCCTGCCAGCTTCCTACCAGTGGTTTATAGTATTCTGGTAAATCCTTTATTTCGGCCCTTTTCTCTTTCCCTTCCTTCTTATTTTCTTTTTCCAGTGCCAGCACTAGTGGATCTCGTGGGGGTGCCAGGCCACAGACTATTTGATATTCAGGATGGTCTCGGAGGGTGAAAAACATGTCTGCATAGGAGACTTCATCCCAATTCTTTCCCTCCTTAAAACAGCATCACTTGTAGCAGGGTGTTATAATTCATGGACCCATTATGGGGTCATTTTTCCCCTCATCCAATTTATATAGGGGCCACCACTGATTGCAATATTTGATTAGTGTCTTTTTGTTCACACTTGCGCCTGGAGGTCCCCCTATCTTCTTCCAGCGTTTAAAAATACAGCCTAGGGGACTCTTTTTGACTATTCCCCCACTCTGGCCGCTTCCCATCTCGTCTACTTTACCTTAAAACACTACCCAATTAAGCTGACAATATCCCCCTCAGGCAGATGGTACAAGGGTGCACTCTCCCCACTGAATATGCACCTAAATTCAAGACAAGAATTAACACAGAATTACTGCCTCCCACTAGAGGAGATATGTCACCTATGACACTTAAAACACTGAGTCCGAACAAACAGGCAGCACCAGTGACCCAGCGGGCAGGTACTAGGGCCCTCTGTACTAAGGAATGTTCCCTCGTCCTGCACTACCCCCCCACTGGTACAGAGTCTGCCCTGCGCTTTGTTCCTCTCTGGCTCTTCCCTTGTGGGATAACGGAACTGCAGGTCAGAGAACTCCGCACTCCGCAGCTGCAGCTGGGCTGCGTCTCACACCCGCAGAACAGTCACACAACCACACAAAGAGGCCCCTTACACTTATTACTCACACAACATAAAATGACAAATACTACAAACATTAAAACACCAATTGCAACAATTGCTAAATCAGGAAAGTCATAAATCAAAGCCAAAAGCATAAATCATGTACCATGAGCTGTTTGCCATTTATCATTTACCACAAATCCGCACCTGATCGATATCAACTAAATTATTATAAACAGTACCAGATTTTACATTTGATTGTGACACAGCAATGACACTCCACTCACACAACTCATACCACTCCCGTACCACCGTACTAGGAGTACCCAGGTCGACCCAGGGTCCCAATGTGGTCAGAGTGTCAAAACCACCCTACCACCCATGGGCCCACTACTACTTGCGGACTCGCACCCCAACCCCAGGGGTGAGCACACAGGCTCTTTACCTCGCGTAGGACGTATCCTCACGACTTACAGGTCTCCCCGTTCTCCAACATACCTGATCTGCCGAAGGATGGTCCTTGTCTGCCCCTGCTGAGATCGGGAGAGCGAGGGAGGTTCTCCGAGAAAGAAACATCGGGGCGCACCTGGAACATCCCCTCTCAGCCGGTCCTGCAGCCGGCCAGAGAGGGTCCCATCTGGGTGCCAACTGATTCGCGGAAAACAGACTCTACAACTTGAATAGAGTTATACAGCAGGTATGTTTACTCCGGCGCCGGGGTGCAAGGGGATTTCTCCACAAAGCTTGCACACCAAGAGCACAGCCTGCCATCTCCCCACGGGCTGCAGGGGGGTCTCTGCTCCATGTGCCTCGCCCCCCTCCTCCTCCTTTCTTCCACTGACCTCGGTGTTTGCAGAGGTGTCTCACAGCTCCTCCTCCAGGTTTCTCTTCTTAAGTACATTATCACAGAGGTGCAGCCACAGTCACTAATTGGCTCGGCCTTGGCCAGAGGTGGGTCCAACTTGGAGCCAGGGGAGCCTCAAGAAGCTTCTCATGGGGGGCCACAACTGTAGCCCCCTCACCCGCTACCAGCCCCCCTGTCACACACACACAAACCCAACACACATGGCCACAGCCAGCCGTGTCCCTTTTCTCCTCTACAGCTGGCAAGGATTGAAGTTTACTAGTGAAAGCACAGATGCCCTGAGTACCAGCACAGCTCTTCCGTCCATCTGATAACTCTGCCCTGTACCCTTAGCCCTCTGGCTCTCTCCTACACACCAGCTGGTCCAGTTCCTGCGCACACGCACACGCACGCACTGACACATTTAACCAACGGACGCTCCACACCCACACATCTCCCCAGATGCCAGCGTGAGCCTGTGCCCGATACCTGTTGCGGGAGGATATTGGACTTGCACAAGTCTATGAGAGTTATAACAAGCAAAGCCGTTTATTTTTCCAATAGTAGATACTTATGCTCTCGCCAAAGCTCTTACTTCATAATTAGCAAATCAGCAATTAGACAGCTATCAACCTTTCCTCCTATCAGCATCAGACCACTCTAACACGCACTGTGCAGACCAATCAACTTGTTCACGCGCTGTTCACGCGGTGGTAACTTCTCACAGTTCAGTACTTTCCCACAGCTCAGTGTTGCAGCTGTCCGTTGTTTTCCTCTGCCACCTTAGCACAGCTCAGCAGTTTCTTATCTTTCTCCCAAGGCCTGTTTCTCATCAAAGCCTTGCTGTTTCTCAGAGGCTGTGCAAGCCTGACAGGCCGATGCCTCCCACATCTCCCCCTTCTTTGTTTTAGAGCTGCACCTGCAAGACTTGTTTCAGAGCTTTATCAATTAAGGTTTAGAAAAACTTCAAAAAACACAGCATACTTAAAATAGTTTCACAGAATGCTAGAAACAATACAGCCGTTACAGTTACTAGTTAAAAAGAGTAGGCTAATTTCAGTACCCATAATTAGGGGATATGACTAAATACTACAAAAGTAAACAGTAAGGAAAATACAGAATAGCACACTTACTTACTGGGGTACTAACATTCAGATCTGCAATTGCTGGGGAACCCTGGATGCAGCGAGGATTTAGAGTACCCTTCCTCGCAAACCACAAATCCTACGCGCTGTGTCCATCCGTAGGTGAGGCATCCAAAGTTGCTGCAAGCAGGTCCAGCCTCCAAATCAACAGGCCAAAATCACTGGCAATTTTCTTTGAGCGGAAACATCTGATCTCATCCTCCTGTTGGGTTCCACCCAGAGCCTGGCCACCACTCAAGGGGGAAAACCAAGGGAGTTTCTAATAAGGTTAAACACTTGAGGTCTTAATTCTTAATATTGCTAAACAAAGAAAGTTGAATACACACATTCTTATAGCATTTCATCCTTATTAATAACTACATTTCGTCTAAGCTACATCTTTCACTAGTGACTAGTAAGCCTATATATTTCATCAAGGAGTTGCAATTACTTAACAGTAATTGCATTTTCTCTTAAAAGAGTTAGCAACCGTAGTGTGATTAAGGACCGAGATGGTGTATTTTGTCCTATTGCAGTAGCAAGCATTACCCGTACATTCTGCTTAAATGGTCAGTGGAAGAGACCGCAAACTGTCAGCACAGGGGCATCCACAGCACCCACAGCTGGCTCCTGAGTGTCCACCAAAAGCTGCCTCTCACACCTCAGGTGTGGTCGTACACACCTTGCCGGAAACCACTGGGGACCGTGACCTGTGGAGACACAAGCATAACCTCTTCCCCGGGTTATTAAAGGATCTGGTCCTTCCCAGTTACACTTCCCAGGTTTTTTGCTAACACTTGAGCCTTGCCCTGGACTTCTTGTTGATCTGGTATCTGCGACGAGAAGTGATGCAATATTGATGGCACCTGTGAGGCAGGGGAAATGTTTAAAAAGTTCATGGCATATAATGCCTTATTTAGCCTTTCGTGAGGTGTAGATAGATATCCTCCATCTCACCCTTTCTGTTTTTGCAATAGACGCTTTAGTGTGCCATGTGTATGCTCCACAATGGCCTGTCTGGTCGGTGTGTGGGGAATGCTGGTCAGATGCTTGACTCCCCACTGTATGGCAGGACGTAAACACTGCTCCAGAAAAGGTATCAACAGACACATGTAAATATTTTAACGTTCCAAATGCAGCGAAGTGAGTGACATCAGATTGCCATAATTCTGAGGAGGTGAGTCCCCGAGGGTTGACACCACTAGCTGTTGAAGAGACTGAGTCCTTCTGGCACTCAGGGCAAGTCGCAATGATGTCTTTAACCTGATCCTTGATAAAGAAAACTGGTTTTGTATTGCTCTGATGTTTTGGTGGAAAAATGCATGTGAAAGCTGAGCTTGCTCAAAGACATTTGTATTAGACACTGTAACATGTGCATAGTAACCGGAACAATGATACACGCAGGTTTCTGACCAGCAAGTAATAGTAGGCGCTGCCTACCTTTCATGATCAGTTTGGCAAACATTTCTGGACGAATAGTGACCGTCTTGTGCATTTGGTGTCACAAAACAAAAAACAAAACAAAACAAAAATATCCATTCAACAATAACAAGAGGGTCACTAAGTGTTTCATCCCACTGAAACAGCAGAGCATAGGGCTGCCCTGGAGGGTTAAATAATATCAGCTGATACGGATGGCCGGGCACACATCGCGATGCTTGTGTTTCTGAGATGGCATTAGCTACACAGTGAAGATCTTGTTTCGCTTTCTCTGTAAGTACGCTGGGTGATGTCAGTGAAGGATCTCCTCGCAAAATATCAAACAAGCTATGCAGATCATAATTAGTTAGGCCCAACAACAGCTGTATCCAATTTATGGCTCCTAACAGTTTCTGTAAACCATTTAAAGTCTTAACATCAGTTTTAAGTTTAAGGTGTTGTGGGACAATGGTCCATTCAGAAATTCTCCACTCCAGGTACTGCCACGGTGATGATCGCTGTACCTTTTCAGGTGCTATTTGTCACCCCATTTGAGATACTGAGTCTTTGGTAAAAGCAAGAGCCTTTTCCATGATCTCCTGTGTTTCTGCTGCTATAAGGATGTGTCCCGATCCAATGTTGGGGGAGGTTTCGATATGATCCCAAGAGCGAGATTAAGACACAAACAAGGTCAAATGCCGTATACCCAAAACAGGTTTTTATTATTAAAGAAGTGAAGAGGGGTAGCGATAGGACAGAATGGAAGGACAAGGCAGAAATAAAGCAAGGATGCAGGATAGGGCTGCAAGAATAGTCACCACCATGGATCCAGCGGCGTCCCGTTGGTCCTCAGTCTTCAGTTCTTCAGTGGTGGGTGCACACAAATCAAGCTTCAGTGGTAGATGCACACAAAGAAAATTTTCTGCTGTCTTTTTAAGTTCATAGTATCCGCTGATTAACATATCTGCTCCCCTTTAGGTTTTTTTTCTCTGGTCCCACAGGTTTTGTTGCATCTGGCTTCAGGGCAGGAACATTTGCCTCTTGTCAGTTCATTAGCAATGCATGTATGGTGTCTGGCCTACACAATAGAGCCAGAAATGGCTACAGGATGGGGCCAGCTCAGCACACCTCTGCCCCTTTGAGGCTTACCTACGGAGTCTGACAATGCCACCCCAAAGAAGTGGGGGCGTACATCCTTCAATACACTCCCGCTTCTCTGGGTGACATCCCCCAGACCAATTCACAGGCCGCAGCAGCTTCTCTTGGAGGTTTGCACAGACACAAGCAAGCTTTGAGACAGTCATAGGACATGTCAGTCTCTCACACCACCCCGTGGCTCAAAGATTGCTTTAGGACCCATGGTGGCTTTAGGAAAGGAGAGTTGTTTAGAAAATGCCAGAAAAGAGCATTTTATAATTAATCCAATGAAATAATAATCAATTGTATAAAATATGAAACAATATATAGCAGGGATAAGAAACAATAACATGACAAAATCATATAGCAAAAGAAAACAGAGAAAAAATCTGTCCATATAATTTTCACAATTGAAGGTTTTGGCTGGTACACCACATAGATATATTTTAACATTGTCAAGTGATGAGGTGGCCTCTTTTTGACTATGCCCCCACTCTGGCCGCTTCCCATCTTGTCTACTTTACCTTAAAACGCTACCCGA
The DNA here is from genome assembly GCA_017315185.1 of Bubo scandiacus. Classification (NCBI taxonomy): domain Eukaryota; kingdom Metazoa; phylum Chordata; class Aves; order Strigiformes; family Strigidae; genus Bubo; species Bubo scandiacus. The sequence goes on along the minus strand of MU210527.1, from coordinate 53 downwards.
TTAAGGTGACAATATCCCCCTCAGGCAGATGGTACAAGGGTGCACTCTCCCCA
>JADKXW010019958.1:0-10073 GCA_017315185.1 Bubo scandiacus | reverse complement strand
GCTTCACTCCAACTTCCCTTAAGAAGAAATTTCTGCCATTCTTCTAGGACTTGCTCTAGCCAGATGCGCAAACAGTACTTTCTTATTCCTTATGGATCAATCTTTTGTACTTAACTTGGCTTTTTTACCATCTGTAGTCAGGTTCCTGATAAGCAGTAAAGCACCTTGTCTTGCAGGCACTCCCCTCTTCTCCCCACTCTACCCCCACTAAAAAACACACCCACTCTACCCCACGGACAGGCCTTGAGTCTAAACTAAAAAACTGGCTTTTGTTTGAAACCTGTCATTTAAATGGCTATCCAAAGCTGAAGTACTTCTAATGGTCTTATCTTTTCAGCATGAGGTGCCTCTGGAAAGCTTAAAGATTATGAACAATCACCTCACTCACGTTTTGCCCACAGTTTAATCGCACGGAGCGTGAGCCGGAAGTTCTCCTCCTTTGGCACTAGATGTAGCATTTCATCGGTAACTCTAAGAAAAAAGTTGAAGGACAGAAGTTCCCAGTAACAGGTACAGGTCTGTTTTATGCTACGCTGGATCAATAGTTTACAGTTTATCGTTCCAATCTATGAAAACAAGTTTGGATTACTCGCTTTGTAGTATGTTTATAGATTACACATAACACTCAGTATCCCTCCAGGTAACTGGTGCCCTCAACAGCTTTGTCATAGTTTATAGATTATCGCCAACCATTTTTAACAAGGCCTTTCTAGAGGATTCTGAAAGCCAGGTTTCTTTCGACAGCCAGGAACAATTAAACCAGTCACTGTTAAACAGCGAGCAAGTTAGGCTTCGGGTATTTTAAATATCTTTATTTTTTTTATGAACTACCACACATTTCTTCTCTACCAAGTGCTCTGCCTATTCATCTGAAGCAGTCTCTGTGGCAAACTGGAACAATGCACACACCCTGATCCAAGAAACATGAAATACAGGTCTACCTAAACACACAGCTCCTTGAAACATCTAAATTTAAGCCCACTCGCCACCTCCTCAGATCTCAAGTACCCAGGAGGTCAGCTTATGCACCTTGTACAGAAACTGGAGAGGTGTCATGTGCATTCTAGGCCAACTTCAGTAACACTTTCTTTTTAAAGATGTGTAAATATGCTCACCATTTAAGCTCAGTATACATCTCCTATCCAGGCTTCTCAGCTGCCAGTCATCTCCGAGATGAAGATTATCAGAAACAGTTTGCACAGACGGTCTTGCAAACACCAGGTCAATCTTAAAGAGGAAAAAAAGCGTCAGATGCACTGTTTGGAAACAGCACACTAGTGGGGGACAGTTAGTCAAGTCTAAAAAAGAGTAGTTAACATCTGTATTTACAACTGTGTGACTATAGATACATCTCCCAAGAGATTTATTTGCCAAAAAATTCAAAAAAATTGCTAGAAGTTCCATATTTTATTTACAAAGCCTTCATTGTATCCCCCCCTTCTTTTTAAGCTACAGAAAGGAAGGGGTTTTTAGGTTGAAAAAGATTACTCTAAACTTAGAATTTCCGTTAAAAGGGAACTTAAAATTAATCATAGAATTAAGACGTAAGTTCAACCACCTCAGCTGTACTTCAGCAAAGGAGAGAGCATTTTCTCTATGCAGTAAACCCTCTTGATCCTGAAGCATCTAGTTCATAGCACAGTCTGAGGCAAGAAAGTTATTCTGTGAATGTCTGCACCAGGCAAAGGCCACAAGAAGGTCATGGAATAAGTGTCTTCATGAGAGTGACACCAAGCAGTGACTTGCTTAGGTACTACAGCACACAGGTCTCCAGTCTCCATATAAGCGGCAGTCAAGATACAAGGATTCCTGCAGCTGACAAACCCAGGCAGGAGTCACATGAGTACCTTCACTTGCCATTTTCCAGAATGTTTGTCTCATGACCACTTCATTTTTGTTTTGCAACAAAGCATTTAGTCTGCTGACATGATTCACACAGTGAACTACCCCATAGCCATCCCTCTGTAGAAAGCCAGCTTGTCAGAGCTGGGAGGAGTCAGCAAGGACCCTGCCTCTGCTCCCACTCTGCACAGTCCCTGGGAGATAAGTGCTGTTCAAGCACACTACCCTGCTCTAAAGCACAGGTTTAGAAAGAGGTGGCCCTGACGTTCCCAGGCCTGCCAGGTTTCCTGGGGGCTTATTTTCCTATCAGCTCCCATTTTACTGCAGCGTCTTCTCCTGGGATATGCTGTGGTCAGGCCGTTTAATTGCAGTTTCCTAAATACACTATAAGGTACCAATAATCTTGTAAAATAGCATGGTCACAGGTCCCTGGAGAAGTTATCCTATTCCAAAGGAAGAAAAAAATATTTCTCACTTAAAGAAAAAAAGCAAAACGCTTACCTCAACGCCATCAAACTCAAACTTGACAACTGGTACGTAACCATCTTCAACTGCCTGTAAAGGAGCGGATGACTGTGTAAGAAAATATGTTTTGTTACTTTCATTTTCTTCCTAAACTGTGATAAACTACAGAATTTACACTGCTCAACTACTTAGTATAAAGACTGAATTGCTTCTGTACCAAAAAAATTGTTAGTAAGTTACAAGCAGTATGGCACTAGTACGGTCTAATACTGGCTTTAAAAAGTTCCTTAGCCAAGAGATTGAGAGGCTGATCCTGTGCTGTAATGAACCAGCAGTGCACAACGAGCCATCAGTGTCAGTGCTGGTAAGGCACTTACCTTGGCAGTGAGGAAGAAAAGTAAGAGATTTCTGTAGCTATCCTTCTACTGGTTAACATCCAGAGAAATCGAAAAAGTTCCGTCCACATCTGACAGTGCGCACTAGCCTCCCTTATTTTGATTTTCTGCCGTGCCTGAGGGGCTGTCAGATACCTTATGGGACAGTTTGCAATGCTGCAGACCCCTTGTCAGAACGGTGCCGCAGCCCACTGAGAGTCTGTTCTCAGGGGACAGTCATCCCAGCAAAGGCTCATTCGCTGTGCACATGAAGTCTTTCCAAATGTCTGCACGAGGAAGACCAGGCTAAGAGGAACTGTGGTGGTTTAGTCCCTGCCGGGGTCTGAGACCACGCGGCCGCTGCCCCTCCCCCACCAAGGGAGTGAAATACAAAGCCCCGAGGCTGAGATAAGGAGAGGTTTAATACAACAGTGCAACAGCAACACAACAAACAGCAACAATAACAGTAACAGTAATAACAATGAACAGAGCAAAATATCTACCAATACAGCAGTGAGAACGGAGCAATGGCATAATCCACGTGTTAACCGATCGTCTCACTTCGGCGCCCGGATGCGACGTCCGCACGGTATCTGAATAACCCGGCTAGAGCTTCCCCCCCACTGCTGGGGAAACTTAACCCTATCCCGGCTAAACCAGCACAGGAGCACTTCTCAGGAGCTCAGTTTCACACACAAGGTGTGCAATACATCACCCGAGGGTGATTTTACAAGCAGTTTTATACGTTCACAGCGCAGCCCCTACTCACTTTATGTCAAGCTGACAGCGTGTGTCCCTTCCGCAATGTCTGGGGCTGAGTGGCCAGAGGAACAGGACCAGGGCAGAATGAACTAGAGGTTCTAAAGTGCATCCAGAGGGACACCGCAGCAAAGGCGCTGACAGAAGCCTTTCCACATCACCTTCAACTGCCTTAGCTTTCAGGCTGCCCCTTCCTCTTCCTGCCCCTTACTAGACCTAAGATTAAAGCAAGGCTCCTAGGGACAACCTTGCTTTCTGATACAGCTGACCCATTCTCAAACCACGGGCAGGGGAGAAGTGTGCCACAAAGATTCTTATGCGATGTACAGTCACTGCGGAAAGGAACCAAAAGCTTGACTTCTTATGATGCAGGAAACAGTATTTTAGAAGGTGCTCAGAAACAACTGCTTTTTAAATTTTAGCTTGTAAGACATCCACTACCATTATGAGTCTTATCATGAATATTCTTTTTGTAGAAGTTGCACAATTATCAAGGAGAGAGCTCAATTGCTCTTAGTTTTTTTTTATTTTCTCCTGATGTTTTAGTTTTTCAAAGAATGACTGAAAAGAATCTGATCTTTCTACATGTCTAGGAGCAACAGAAACAGCATCTCTGTCAGCACCTGCAAAGAGACTCCATTTCTTCTGTTATTGTTGGAAGTCACCTTGAAACATTAGAACTATCACCAGTCAATGAAAATTCTACCTTTAGTGTGTACTCCAAGCCAGTAAGATCCAAATGTAAATATTTTGCCACGAACATTTGCTACTGCTGAAGAGGGAAGATTCTGTGGGTAGAAGAGAAAGAGTTTACTTTAGAAGATACACATTGATCTATGTGCAAGTTCAGGCAGCATACGAGTTTTTTAGAAAGACTACAACACCCTCAATAAACAATGTCTTCTCACTCCCTACTGAGTTGTTAGTCTAATAGAGTGCTACTGTTTTTCCGAAGTGAGTGCTTGCAACTCAAAAAAAAAAAAAAAAGTAATGTAGCAGTCCTTTCATTAATTTACAGAAATTAAGACCTATTATTAGTCTTCCCCACAGCAGACATATGTAAATTAACACAATCTAAGAGCTATACAAAGGGCAAGTCTAGTGTAACCATTTCAAACTAGACTGGGTGCTGTAGGCTCTTTGGGGCATGATTGACCATCTAACTCACCTTTGTTAACTGCTGCAAGTCAATTGATATAGCCACTTCACACATTTATTCAGTGCCCCAAAGATTTCAAGATCTTGATCTGAAGTATGTTTTATACCTTATTTCAATGGTAGTTACTACAGCTCTACTCAAGAAGAAAAGTTAAAGGTTGAACTTCAACATAAATCCTAGTAGTATGGCCTTTGAAAGAAATAAAAAGGCTTCAGCTGTTTTGATAAGAACATATTAAAAAATCCTTACCTTGCTCTCACCAAGTTCTGAAATCCATTCGTTGACTAAGTTATTCAGTTTACCAAGAACAATCAGCCTGTAAAGAAAACTCATGTTAAGTTTGCTCTAAAAACCCAAGCGGTTAACAAATTTGACAGTCATGTTATACCTGTGAGTCAGTTCTCCCCCATCTTTCAATACCCCAGATGGCTTCATTGCTTCAACTAGCTTCTGAGTATGGATGCAGTCTATATCCTTAGGAGGAGCCAAGCTAATCAGAGAAGTAATTCTATAGTGCCTTTGAGGCTGGTTCTGCAGCTTAGAATGGCTGTGGGAGAAAACAAAATACTGAAAACTTCACAAAAGAAAAAAAGAAACAAACACCACCTTACTGGAAAACATCCTTCAGTTTACAGGTTTCCAAATCAATGTCTGTTCTTTTACCTAGCATTAATATAAATGAGAAAAAAATTGTTCTGCTTATCATTTTTAGATAACTTGACCTAACTTAAAAGTCACAACTACTTTTTCAAAAATATTTGTGGATATAAGAAAAGATGTAAGTTGCTGCCACCTTAATACAACTTACTTGCATTGCTCTGGACAGTTAGAACTGATCACCAGGAAATGAAAAGGTCTGAAATCCACCAAGGGTGACACTACACACAGCAGAAGTTTTGGACACATTTCAGTTTTGTATCAGTTTTGATTTAAGGATATTCCTATCAGCTTCCTGCTAACATTCAATAAGACCATTTAACACTGGCTTCTTTTAGTTAAATGTATTTGCTGTGCTTCTGATTCTGGAAGGGCATTGTAGTTGATTGTAGAGGAAAGAGATATAAGAAAGTGATCTGTTAAAGAGCTGATGCAGTAAATTCAGCATTACCTTGTTTTTGTTTCTGGAAGAGTATGAATGGAAATATCAACCAATCTGCATCTAATTTTGCTAGGAGAGCCTCATGCACTTAACACAGTGTTCAATTTTTAGAGTTCAGAGGCTTAGCTGTACATACATCTGTTTGATCTAAACCCAAGAGATGTACATCAGCATATAAAGCAGCACAAGTTAAGCTCCGTATGCAGAGGGTGCTCAAATCTGGCTTAGCCAGCTCACGGCCCAGTTAGGCTGAGCCGGACACCAGGCACCTGGGTTTGGAGCCCCTGGAACTCCAATTACAGCAAGGCATAATTTGTGCCTCCAACCCTCCGCTTGCCCTGCGTGTTTAAGACTTATTTGCAATCAGAAGCAGCACAGGACTGACATGGCGGGACAACATTAAATTAAAGGCAGCATTTGCGCAGAACCCTTGCTTTAGAAAGGGAAAAATGGAGAAGAAAACCCCAGTTTGCAATACCAGCTGAAATCAGGACAGAGAAAGGAGCGGGACAGGAGGGAAGCACTGTACTGAAGGGATCAAGGGTCTCTACAGAAACACCCATAGCAAGAGGGGGAGATGCATTAAAAGGTCTATACAACTCATCACGCTTGTCAGAGTCCACATCCAGACCCTAAGGCTAAAGGGATTAATGATGCCATTATTCAAACTGGCTCTTTTTCTACTTCACAGCCAGCCAGCCTCAAATATTAGATGGGTTAGTCACAGAATCATAGAATGGTTTGGGCTGGAAAGGACCTTAAAGATCATCTAGTTCCAACCCCCTGCCATGGGCAGGGACACCTTCCACTAGTCCAGGTTGCCCAAAGCCCTGTCCAACCTGGCCTTGAACCCTTCCAGGGAGGGGGCAGCCACAGCTTCTCTGGGCAACACTGTGCCAGTGTCTCACTGCCCTCACAGGGAAGAATTTCCTCCTGATAGCTAATCAAATTCTACCTTCTGTCAGTTTAAACCATTACCCCTCATCCTATCACTACACCCCTGATAAAGAGTCACTCACAGGAGACCCTGCCCCGCTACCACACACACACCACCCCCACCCAACCCCCCGCCCGACCCAATACAGCTGTGAAGGGTTTTAAAATCAATACAAGATGTTGATTCTTGGTTTGTTGATCAAAGATCTGCTGGCATAAGAAACATTTCAAAGCAATCTCTTGCTTCAGCTTCGATGAAGAATTATGCTTCAACCATACAAATGAGCTAAGAGGAAGTGCAATACAACCCATTTTCTCTGAAAACCTTAGCAAAGCCCAACTCTGACCCCATCTGCACATTTTTACAGTGGAACCGTCCTGACTCTTCCACCCAAAGAAAGCGACTATAGAAATTAGTGCAGCAGAAACACTGGGATTGCCCCAGGCATCCTGAAAACAAGGAGCCTGGAACAGAATTCACCAAGGAGACAGACAGGAACTGCCAGACGGCAGCCAGACTGCTACTGAAAAAACATTATTCCAGACAAAATGTGCAGAAGCCCAAAGGTCAGTGTCAACAATGAATACAACTAGCACTGCACACTCAGTCACCAGCTCTGCCCTGAACGGCTCCAGGGCAGTGATAAACAAGCCCATGGAATCAAATGCAGCCTGAGCTACAAACTAAAGATTGCTCATCGGTGTCACTGCACGGGCAGAGCAGGTACTGGGGAAGAACATTTGTGTGACCACCCCTCGATTTACTGCCGCAGGTTCAGGATACACCAGCTGGAAGGGGGAAAGGACATGAACTTCACTGTGCTTGGACAGCCCAGCAAAACCGGCCCAGCAGTTCAGCCACTTTTAGAAGCCTTTTCAGCATCCATTTCCAACTGTCAACCTTCACTTCTCAGGGAAAAAATGGGGGTTTTGAGTGAGACCTGACAAAATTATCCCCTGCACAGTAACCTGATTAGGAACACTTAGAGAAAGCCCCATTCCCCCCCATTTCAGCTGGATACACACCCTCCTCCCAGCATGGAGCCTCAGCCGGCGGCAGCCCGCAGCCAGCCAGGCCGCTGTGAGGGTGCCGGGACACCCCAGCGCAGAGCCCAGCACAGAGCCGCCCCCAGAGCCGCCCCCAAACCCGGGGCTGTGACCCCCGGGCTGAGCCCCAGAGCCTCCAGCCGCGCCCGCTCCCTGCCTGCCCCTGGCAGAGGCCGGGCAGCTCTGGACAGGAGCTTTCCCGGCGGGGGGCAGGTTCCCCCCAGGGCCCTGCCAGGCCCCTCACGGGGCTGCACGGGAAAAGCCCCTTGGGCAGACGCGTCACCCCCTGCCCCTCTCCTTCAGTGCGCGGACCCGCAGCTGCCGGTGGGGGCTGTTGGCAGCGGTGGATCCACCCCCCCGCCCCCAGCGGGGCCAGGGCTGGTCACGGAATGGGCTGAGGCACGCCCCTGCCGGGCAGCTGTTCCCGCAGCCCAAGCCGGAGGGTGTCAGAGGGAGGGGCAGGCAGGTGAGGTGGGGACGCCGCGGCGGGGCTCGTCCGACCCTCAGCGCCTCGCCGAGATGCGTCCAGCCGTTCCCGCCACCCGCCGTCCCGCTCGGGAGCTGCGGGAATCGCTCCTCGGGCGGCCGCTGCCCCGCCGGGGCCTCGGCGCGGGGAGCCCAGCGCTGAGGGAGCCCTTGCAGCGGGGCCAGGCCGAGCTGCCCACGGGCGGGGCCCACTGAGGAGGGGCCGGCGTGTCCTGCCAGAGGTGGCCCCGCCAGCGGCCCTGTCCCTGCTCCAGCCGGGGGACGTTTGATCTCCCCACAGCTTATTGCCCTCTGGCATTTTGGGCCACACAGTCTGTCACAAAAGCTACCGAAAGTCTTCCCTGAGGCTACTCTGCACCGCAACGTTCAGATGGCAGTGCCCCGCTGACAGCCCAGCCTGCAGAAGGGTTAAGGTAAAAAAAAAAAAAAAAAAAAAGAGATTTCTGGAGAAGGGACAGTTCTGAAGTGCTATGAGAGCAATAGTTCAATAGCGTTTCTGCTCTTTTGCTCGAGTTTATGAATTCTAGTTTCTGGTATTTTTCTGAAGATACTTGAGAGTGTTTCTGGAAGGACAGAACTGAGGAGACAGATTGGGTTGGCTACTCTGTGAGTAATGTATTATCATAGAAAACAAGGTTCTTTTGGTTTTTGCCAGCTATTTACGTAAAATTCTTTCTAAGATGTGACTGTTGCATTCCACCTACATCGTTTCCACAGTATTATGTGTCGCAGTGATTAAAACCTATTATGTTTCAGAATGTGTAGAATTTGGGAGGAGTTTGTTTCAAGGTAATGCTTTCCTCTGCTGTGTGTATTCTATCAACTTTAAAACAGTTCTGTGTAGTGCCTGGGTTATAGAAATGCCCAATAACCAATTAAATCTTGTTAGTTGGGGCTCTTTTTTCGGTGTGCATATGTGTTATCCAGATAGCATACTGAAAAAGTGAAATCTGTGTTCTCAGAGTCCTATAGGGTGGGGGGGTGTTTTGGGTTTGTTTGCTTAGCTTTGTAAATTGCTGGTATGTCTAAAGGAATAAATATTCTCTGTAATATAAATGAGGTGATACCTGAGTACTTTTAGTCTGTTAGAGGGTAGCACTGATGTTACGGAGATGTGCTTTATAAATATAAATACATAGGCTCTGTGTTTTCATATGTTATAGTCTGTGCGTCTTGTATTTTAATCTTGTCTGTAGAGCTAATGGTAGGGTGATGTGTTTTAGAAAACACTTCTGGGAGAGCATGTGTTTGATAAACTTCTAAAATTCAACAGTCTAAATGCTTATTCCTGACTAAAAGAAGTTGTCTATGTACTCACTATAGATTTTTGCTGTCCTTGTTTCTTACCCCTTTTCAGCTGCTGCCCCTGTATTCCACAGGGGATATTTGCTTGTAAACCCTGTCCCTTTTCAGTAGAAGATGGCAATCTTGTCCTATTCTTCCCCCCTTAGCAGCTCTTCTTGTCTATTCAAAGCAGGTGAATGAGCTTTCTGCTCAGTGCACAATTCCTGTGAGTTGTTTAGGCTAATCTTTTTCATTTAAGTCTTTGCTGTGTCAAGTTTTGGCTGGATAAGTCAGTTCAAGCATCTGATCATGTAGCTCTGTGGTTAGAAATATTGACCCAAGGGAAGAAGAAAGAACATGTTGTGAGGAGAGAGGAGGAGGAGATGGTTTCTTTCAATATCCCCAAGGTAAATCCTGAACCTTATACAGATCAGATCCTTCTCGCTTACTTAAACTGCATTTTCATAGAGTAGTTCTGTGGCAATTAAACCGGTCTAACCCAGGCTGCGGTGATTTTTCTGCTTTCGCTCAGAGTCTGTGCTGAATTGGTGTTGAGCTAGATCTGTTTCCTGACTGTTGGAATATGTGCAGGCTCCTGAACACTGCTGGGGGTGCAGGGGAG
>MU210526.1:11416-41832 GCA_017315185.1 Bubo scandiacus | reverse complement strand
CAGTTGGGGTCAGCTGTCCCAGCTGTGTCCCCTCCAAACTTCTTGTGTCCGTATAGATATTCACAGCCTTGTCTTGGGCCAACTCCAAAGCGCGGGTCAGGGCAATTATTTCTGCCTTTTGCGTAGAGGTATTCATGGGCAAGTGCCCTGATTCTATTATTTCCTGGCTGGTATTTATGGCATACCCAGCATGTCTTTTACTACTTAGGACATAGCTGCTTCCATCTGTGAACCAGTTCTCTGTGTTCTCCATAGGGCTGTCTCTCAAGTCCGTGCAGCTTGAATACGTCGCTTCAATGGTCTCTAGACAGTCATATTGTACTGATTCTCCTGTGTTCCCACTGAGGAAAGAGGCTAGACTGACAATGTTAGTAACCACAATCTCTACATCATCTCGTTCTACCATTGCAGCCTGATATTTCAAGAATCTTTGCGGGGAAAGCCAATGTCCAGCTTTCACCTCCAACACTGCAGACACTGTATGTGATACTAACACAGTCATTTTCTGGCCCAAGGTGAATTTTCGGGCTTCCTGGATGTTTAATACCACAGCCGCGACTGCTCGCAAGCATCCAGGCCAACCCTTGGCAGTTGTATCCAACTGTTTGGAAAAGTAGGCAACTGCTCGACGATACAGGCCCAGGTCTTGTGCTAATATCCCCAGGGCAATCCCCCGCTTCTTGTGAGAGAAAAGGAAAAATGGCTTACTTACATCTGGGAGTCCCAAGGCCGGAGCCGACTTCAGAGCCTTTTTCAGTAGCTCAGAGGCCTGTATAGTTTCTTTATTCCATTGAAGGTGTTTTTGTTCAGTGGTTGTCAATGCATATAAGGGTTTGACAAGCAGTCCATAATTATAAATCCATAGTCGGCACCACCCAGTCATTCCCAGGAAAGTCTGTAACTCTTTCACTGTTTGTGGCCTCGGGGTCTGACATATGGCTTCTTTTCGAGCTTGTCCTAAGTTCTTTTTCCAGCACTAATTTCATAACCCAGATAAATCACTTCGCGCTGCATTACTTGGGCCTTTTTCTTAGACACTCGGTATCCCTGAAGCCCCAAAAAATTTAGCAGGCTTACTGTCCAAGTCATGCAAGCGTCTTTTGTCTTGGTGGCAATCAAGATATCATCCACGTATTGTAACAGTTTCCCTTCCTCAGGCGGGGCTGGGGCTTCCCACGACTCGAGGTCTTTTGCGAGTTGATTGCCAAATATAGTAGGGCTGTTTTTAAACCCCTGTGGTAACACCGTCCAAGTCAGCTGGGTTTTACGTCCGCTTTTAGGATTTCCCCATTCGAATGCAAATATTTTCTGGCTGGCTTCGTGGAGAGGGAGGCAAAAGAAAGCATCCTTGAGGTCTAAAACAGTAAACCAGGTTAGTTCAGGTGTCAATACAGTCAGTAAAGTGTATGGATTTGCCACCACTGGGTAGAGGTCTTCAGTTATCTTATTCACTGCCCACAGGTCCTGAACCACCCGATATGACCCGTCACGTTTACGGACAGGTAATATGGGAGTATTAAAACTAGACTCACATTCTTTCAGTAATCCTAGTTGTAGGAACTTCTCTATAACTGTCTGAATCCCTTCCTGATCCTCTCTCTTCAGAGGATATTGTTTGATTCTTACCGGCTGTTGTCCTTCTTTAAGTCTGACCTCAACAGGTGGGTCATTCTTTGCTTTCCTGGGCACATCAGTGGCCCATACTCCGGGATATACCTGGTCAATAATTTCTTCGCTGATTCTTCCTTCTGTGGGAACACTAGTTAGGGATAAGCTCATTATTTGTATAAACTCTTGGTCATTTACCTCCAGAGTGTTATAGATTAATTGTAATTTAGTGGGAAATAACCACTTCTCAAATTTTAGTGGTCAATAAAATTTTTATTAGCAAGCGGCGAGTGAGCAAAACAGCGCTGGGTGTGCCGGGAGTCTCTGCTCTACCAGGACACACACCTTACACGACAGAACTGAGTCCCTTTATAGTGTAGGCTTCATCCATATTCATGATGGGCGTACCCTGAGGGGTCTGCAAAGTTGTAAACAAGTTTTCCCGGGCTTTTCTTGTTTTTTTTCCATTGTGGAGGATGACTCAGCACAGGTGTTTTTGTAGTGGCTTGAAGATGGGGGCCATTTTAGCTCCCTTCTAACAACTGATTTTAACAATAGAAACTATGTACGTATATCTTATTTCTTATTTCTTTTAAACCTGAGGTTACATAGAAAGTGCAAAAACATTTAGAAATTCTATACATAAGAGAATTAGTTTAGGTAGTATTAACAGAGCCTCTCTCTTTATGCTTAGTTTACTTAACAAGATGTCCTGACCACAACTTCTTTTTCCCCTTGAGATTTGAATAACAAATACCACATATGTTTTATTACACAGAGTAATCTCTCCTTCTTTAAATTTAATTATTGCACCCAATTGTTCTAATAAATCTCTCCCCAGAAGTGCCTTCGGGGAGTTAGGCATATATAAAAATTTGTGTATGCCCCATTGTTTTCCTAATTTATACCTTAGGGGTTTGCAAAAATATGCCTTTTTGCTTTGGCCAGTCGCCCCCTTTACCATAATATAGTTGTCCTCTAAGGGCATTAGGTCTTGGTTTAAAACTGAATATGTCGCTCCAGTGTCCACTAAAAATTCTACCTTCTTTTGTTCTTTCCCTAGCTTTATTGTAACCAACAGATCCGCTAGGGTAGATTCCTCAGGTTCCCGTCAGTCCTCCTTCATACGGGCCACTGCCCTTCCTTTCTGATTACTTTGTCCCCTTTCCTTAACTTTCCATTTTTCTGGACACTTATTTTTCCAGTGCCCAAACCGTTTGCATATTGCACATTGATTTTTTCTTAAGTGAGGCAGTCCTCACCTAGGTTTCCTTTCTTCTTCTTCCCTAACAACTACCAGTACCTTTCTCTGTCCTTGCTTATAATCTTCTTCTCTATTTCTGAACACTCTCCATGCTTCATCCAATAATACTTCGAGGTTTCTACTTTCTGTGGAACGCAGCTTCTGAAGCTTCGTCTAATGTCCCCTGTAGATTGTCCTAAAAACAGTGAAACTAATTGTTGTATTCCTACCTCTGATCCCGGATCCAATGGTGTGTTGCGACGCATTACGTCCCTCAGTCGATCCAGGAATTCTGATGGTGACTCAGAAGGACCTTGTTTAATTTCATATAATATTGACCAGTTTATTGTTTTGGGAATAGCCCTCTCCATTCCTTTTACAATCCACTCCTGTCCATATGTGCAGACCTGTTTGCCTCCCATTTTGGATCTTGGAGGGGGAGATATTCTTTAACGTCTCCTCCCATAGTTTTATAATAATCCTCAGCCAAATTCCCTGCAGTTTTTAAAACTAGTTGCTTTTCCATCTCAGTCAAATGATCTAACAATAGCTATATATCATTCCAATCGGGATTATGTTGTTTTACAATAAACTGAAAGTAGCTGGTCACGCTTGTCGGATCGTTACGGTAATCCCTGGCAACCTTTTTCCATGCCTCTAAATCGGTAGTAGAGAAAGGTACCTTAATTAACATTGTCCCTCCGTTAGGTCCTACTGCCTCTCGGAGAGGTGCCTGCAAGACCGTTGAAGCAGACTTTTTCCTGGTGTGGGAGGATACTGGACTACCCGGGGGAGTGAAGGGTCCATCCGAGTCCTCATCCTGTTCCTGTGGTTGAGGGGGAGGCTTAAACAAATCGGTTAGATCCTGCTCTGGTGCCTGATGAATCTTATCTGCTCTAGTGCATCTTTTCCCAATACTGCACGCTGAACAACACCGTTTCAGTTTGCCTTTAAATTCCTTTTTATTATCTTGTTCAAGGGTGAGTAGCAAAGGGTCCTGTGGAGGTACAATCCCGCAGTCCCTTTGCCACTCTGGATGATTTCGGAGAGTGAAAAACATGTCTGTGTATGATACCTCATCCCACTTCCCTTCTCTCCTCAAAAACAACATTAGTTGTAAAAGGGTGTTATAATCGAGAGTCCCATTAAACGGCCACTTGGCTTCATTCTCTAATTTATATAGTGGCCACCTATTTTAATTTCCTAGCTCCTCATCTCACTGCCTATTACTCTGAAGACATTTATCAAACCAAGATCTGCATCACTTTATACCTGAAGCCCAGTCAGTGATTCTGACTTCTGATTTTGCCCAGCAAATGTAACACTTGGCAGCGACGTGTGCTGCCTGCCAAGTCACTAAGCAGCTGCGGCAGTTGCTGCAAGTTGAAGCAGGAAAGTTGTAGTCCACTGAGGGCTGACGCCTTCCAAACAGAGTATCTGCACAGATTTCTGTCGTTATGAACACATACTGCTTGAATTGAATTGAAACTCCTTCTTCATTTAGAGAACAGCAGGGGGGGCGGGGCTGGTCAGCAAAGGTAGTATGTCATTCGCTTGCCGAGGAGACCAGCTCCAGCGCAGGTAAGCCCGCACTGGGGGGATTTGCGGCAAAAGGGACCGGAAAGGAGCTTTTTGGGGGGGCTTTTGAATCTTTTTGGAGCAAAAAGGCGGCTAGCCGGCTCTAAGGAGAGTGGCAAGCCGGTGGGCGGGCAGCTGAGGCGGTGTGGGCTGTGGGTGGAGCCAAGGGCCGGTGGCGCCTGTTTCGAACGAGGTGTACACACACTAACGGTCACTCGCCGAGGAGACCAGCTGACAAGCCACCCCTCGGTAACGAGCTGGGAGGGCTTCCGAGTTAGCATGGGCGGAACCAGCATCACCCGCTGTTAATTCGGTGATAAGAACCCTGTGGGAGGGCAGCGACCTGGTCACCGAGCTCAGGGTGAACAGGTAGTATTTGACTGGGAGTGCATCTAGGCAGCTTGTAGGACAGGGCTGAGACCCTGCCACTGGGCAAGGTACATTCGGTCCCTGCAAGCAATTGATCAGTACCGGAGAGAGAGGAGGGAAGGAACAGCTCTGCAGGGAAGTGAGAGCACTGTGTGTGGGAAACAGCACACAGGGGTTGGTTCTCTCTTGGCCAAGGACCATGGTCACAACACGACCCAGAGGCAAAGTGATGAAGAATGTGGGAAGTCAGACAGAGGTCCTGCACAAACAGGCATCTGTGCAGGTCTCTGCTTGCCGAGAGTGCCTGAGCCTGGCACTTGAATTGGAGGGAGTCAGAGACACCGTCTGTGTGCGGTGTGATCAAGTAAACGATCTGCTCAGGCAGGTGATTGAATTGAGGGAGGAGGTAGAAAGGTTAAGAACGATCAAAGAGTGCAAAAATGAGATTGACTGGTGGAGCCACACTCTGAGGCAAAGGCAACAGGTAGAGGCTCTAAAGTAATACATGACTCCCTCCCCTCCTCTCACCAGGCAGAAGGAAGGCATGTGGAGGGCAGGAGGGAATGGAGTCAGGTCCTTCCTCGGAAAGGCAAGCGAAAACCTCCTCCACCCTCCTCACCTTCCCAGCTGTCATTATACAATAGGTATGAGGTGTTGGAACTAGACAGCCAGCCAACTGAAGATGGAAATGAGGACCTACCTGGTGAGTCATCTACCGCTTATCTCTCAGCCCCAAGACTTATGACTTCTTCAAGTAAGAAGAAAAGAAAGGTAATTGTAGTGGGTGACTCTGTTCTGAGGGGTACAGAGGGGCCCATATGTCGACCAGACCCATACCATAGAGAGGTCTGCTGCCTCCCTGGGGCTCGGGTCAGAGATATTAAAAGGAAAATCACTAGTCTGGTGCGGCCCTCTGATTACTACCCCTTATTGGTTATCCAGGCAGGTAACAATGAGGTGGTAGAGAGAAGTCTTAAGTCACTCAAAAAGGACTTCAAAGCACTGGGGTCGCTAATTGAAGGCTCAGGAGCTCAGGTCGTGTTTTCATCAATCCCTCAAGTGGAAGGGAAAACCACTGATAGAGGGTGGAAAACACATCTGATTAACATGTGGCTCAGAGACTGGTGCCACCGTTGGAATTTTGGGTTCTTTGACCATGGCGAAGTTTATAAGGCACCTGGTCTGCTGGTGACAAATGAGGAAGGTGGGATGCAGCTGTCCCTGAGGGGGAAAAGGATTCTGGGGCAGGAGTTAGCAGGGCTTATTGACAGGGCTTTAAACTAGATATGAGGGGGGACGGGGAGATAACTGGGCATGTTAGGAACAAGCTTAAGGGAAACGTGCAAAAGCTTGAAGGATGGTGGACTGGTGAGGGCTCTCCCTCTGCCACTTCATTTGAGAGAAGGGAAAGATGTTCAGGAACTGTGGAAGTACCTGAGAAGGGTCTGGTAGGGAATGGGGCCCATACTCACAAGAGGGTGTTGGATTCATTAGCTCATCTCAAGTGCATCTACACCAATGCACGCAGTATGAGCAACAAACAGGGGGAGCTTGAAGCCATAATGCAGCATGAGAACTATGGCATAGTAGCTATAACAGAAACGTGGTGGGATGCCTCACACTACTGGAGTGCAGCAATTGATGGCTACAAGCTCTTCAGGAGGGATAGACAGGGAAGGAGAGGTGGTGGAGTGGCCCTATATGTAAGAGAATGCTATGATAGCTCGGAAATCAAGTATAGTGATAACGGGGTTGAGAGTGTGTGGATCAGGTTAAGGGCCAATAAAGCAGATCTTGCTGTGGGAGTCTGCTATAGACCTCCCAACCAAAGCAGTGAGGTGGATGAAGCTTTCTACAAACAGTTGGGAGAAATCTCGTGGCCACTTGCCGTTGTTCTTGTGGGGGACTTTAACCTCCCGGATATCTGCTGGGATCACAACACAGCGGAGAAGGAACAATCCAGGAGGTTCCTGGAATGTATGGAGGATAACTTCCTCATACAGCTGGTGAGTGAACCGACCAGGGAAGGTGTCCTCCTGGACCTGCTGCTTGTGAGCAGGGAAGAGCTTGTGGGGGAGGTAAAGGTTGGAGGCCATCTAGGGTGCAGTGATCATGAGATGATTGAATTTTTGATCCTTCGAGAAACAAAGAGAGGGGTTAGTAAAACTGCCACCTTAGACTTCCAGAGGGCTAACTTTGACCTGTTCAAGAGACTGGTTAACAAAATCCCTTGGGAGGCTGCCTTGAAGGAAATGGGAGTCCAGGAAGGCTGGACATACTTCAAGAGCGAAGTCATAAAGGCACAGGAGCAGGCTGTTCCCGTGTGCCGAAAAACAAGCAGGCGGGGAAGGAGACCGGCCTGGCTAAACAGGGACCTTTGGCTGGATCTCAAGATCAAAAGGAGAATCTATCGCCTTTGGAAGAGGGGCCAGGCCTCTCATGAAGACTATAAAGATGTAGTGAAGCTATGCAGGGAGAACATTAGGAGAGCCAAAGCGCAGCTAGAGCTCAATTTGGCTGCAGCTGTTAAGGATAACAAAAAATCTTTCTATAAATTCGTTAACAGCAAGAGGAGGATTAGAGAAAATCTCCCTCCCCTACTGGATGCAGAGGGAAACATGGTAACTAAGGATGAGGAAAAGGCTGAGGTGCTCAATGCCTACTTTGCCTCAGTCTTTAGCAGTGGAACTGGCTGTTCCCTGGACACCCAGCCTCATGAGCTGGGACATGGGGAGGGGAAGCAGACTGATGTCAGCACAGTTGAAGAGGAGGTGGTCAGAGACCTGCTACACCACCTGGATGCACACAAGTCTGTGGGACCGGATGGGTTACACCCAAGGGTGCTGAGGGAGTTGGCAGATGTGCTCGCCAAGCCGCTGTCCATGATTTACGTGAAGTCATGGCTAACTGGGGAGGTCCCATTGGACTGGAGGGTGGCAAATGTGACACCCATCTACAAGAAAGGCAGGAAGGAGGATCCAGGAAACTATAGACCTGTCAGTCTGACCTCGGTGCCCGGGAAGGTCATGGAGCAGGTCATCTCGGGTGCCATTAAAAGTCATATAATGGACAATCAGGGGATCAGGCCTAGTCAGCATGGGTTTATGAAAGGCAGGTCCTGCTTGACAAACCTGATTTCCTCCTACGACAGGGCAACCCGCTTATTGGATGAGGGAAAGGCTGTGGATGTTGTCTACCTTGACTTCAGTAAGGCCTCTGACACAGTTTCCCACAGCATTTTCCTGGCGAAACTGGCTGCTTGAGGCTTGGATGGGCACACGCTTTGCTGGGTGAAAAACTGGCTGGATGGCCGGGCCCAGAGAGTTGTGGTGAACGGAGTTAAATCCAGTTGGCGGCCGGTCATGAGTGGTGTCCCCCAGGGCTCGGTTTTGGGGCCACTCCTGTTTAACATCTTTATTGATGATCTAGACGAGGGGATCGAGTGCACCCTCAGTAAGTTTGCAGATGACACCAAGTTGGGTGGGAGTGTTGATCTGCTCGAGGGTAGGGAGGCTCTGCAGAGAGACCTGGACAGGCTGGAGTGATGGGCTAAGGCCAACTGCATGAGTTTCAATAAGGCCAAATGCCAGGTTCTGCACTTTGGTCACAACAACCCCCAGCAGTGCTACAGGCTTGGGGAGGAGTGGCTGGAGAGCTGCCAGTCAGAGAGGGACCTGGGGGTGTTCATTGACAGCCTGCTGAACATGAGCCAGCAGTGTGCCCAGGTGGCCAAGAAGGCCAATGGCATCCTGGCTTGTATCAGCAATAGCGTGGCTATTAGGGACAGGGAAGTGATCTTACCCCTGTACTCGGCACTGGTGAGGCCGCACCTCGATTACTGGGTTCAGTTTTGGGCTCCTCACTACAAAAAGGACATTGAATTACTTGAGCGTGTCCAGAGAAGGCAATGAAGCTCGTGAAGGGTCTGGAGCACATGTCGTACGAGGAGCGGCTGAGGGAACTGGGGTTGTTTAGTCTGGAGAAGAGGAGGCTGAGGGGAGACCTCATTGCCCTCTACAGCTACCTGAAAGGAGGTTGCAGAGAGCTGGGGATGAGTCTCTTTAACCAAGTAACAAGCAATAAGACAAGAGGGAATGGCCTCAAGTTGCACCAGGGAAGGTTTAGACTAGATATTAGGAAGCATTTCTTTACAAATGGGTTGTTAGGTGTTGGAATGGGCTGCCCAGGGCAGTGGTGGAGTCCCTATCCCTGGAGGTGTTTAAGAGTCAGGTAGACATAGTGCTGAGGGATATGGTGTAGTTGAGAACAGTCAGTGTTAGGTTAATGGTTGGACTAGATGATCTTCAAGGTCTTTTCCAACCTAGACGATTCTGTGATTCAGCAGGGATGAGTTGACAAGAAAACCATGTCACAGGACAGGACACAGTACAAAGCATGAGAAGTCATTCCTCCAGGGAACAGCTTGGCAGAAGGCAGAAGGTTAACTCATCTATAAATGTCAGGTACGACTTGAAGGACTCAGACAGAACGGCCTGTACTGCTCCGTTGTTAGAGAGGGACGTACTGGAACTTGTAGGCTACAAACCTCTGGAGGCCTGATAAAGGGAAGAGAAAAGCGCTGAGAAAAGTCCTGATATGGTGAAGAATTGCTAACCTGTGCGTCATGCTTGATAAAGGGCCGAAGACGGTGCAGACAGCTAGGAATTGAGAGTTTTTTACAGGAGTGGCTTAGCTGCTATTAGTCCAATTGCTAAAGTTTAAGTAGCTACCAATTAGCGCGCGCTGATAAGAATTCTGAAGCATAGCAACCAACCAATTTAACACACGCATCTTCTGATTTTCTATAAAAATGAGTGTTACATGTAATAAAGGGAGAAGAACTTTGCTTGCATCAAGCTTGTCTCCTGTCTCTCAATCGTGGCATATAAATACAACAAAGGACTTTTCTTCTTATCCAGTGTAGAGAAGAGGAGTATCCTGAAGAACTATTTTGATGAAGGAGACTGCAAAATGTTCACAGTGGGGCCCTTCAAACTGATCATCCCAGCCCTGGAGAAATGCTGTGTTTTCTGTCCGAGGGCTGCATAATGGCTTCCGGATTCAACACAGAGTAGTGCCATTTCAGACCAGCAAGGACTTGCATTGACTCCAGTGCTCAGCAGCTGCACTAATGAGATTTTTAAAGGCGGATTCTGAACTTACCCTGACAGATGCTATCGGCAAAGCCATTTGAAAAGACTCAGGTCATTCAGTTGAATGGGATTTACACACACTAACATTTGCACAAAGAAGTAGTTTGAAAAACCCCTCTTCTCCCTGCACCCTCAGAGAGCAGCTCTGCATTCATCATGCATTTTGACCATCTCAGTGCTAACCCCTCTTTTTCTGGCATCCACTGGGAAAGACAGTGCTAGGCTTTTTCATTGCAACATACAGCTATTGCCTGGCAAAGGCATTGGGAGTCTTGGAAAACCAAGTCTTTACATTTCGGTAACAAAGAAAAGCTACCTTGAAAGTTTCTGAGGTCTTATGTCTGTAACTAACAGGTACAATTTTATCTGTTCAAGTTCAGACATTGGGTTAAAGTAGCACTGCTTGCCTCCACAAGTGTCTGCTTCCCATTTTGAATCTTTTACAGAACATATGTGGGAAGCTGTGAGAGTCTTGCAAGTGAACTCTGCCAAATCTTTCTAGGCTGTAGTTTTTGTACGGGTGGTGCAGCCTCCCTGGGACTGAGGACTGGGTGACCTAAAGGCTGTGCTCGGTGCTCCTGTGGGAGCTGCACTACTTCAATGCAGATGAAGGATGCAGACGATATGTTTTATTTCCAGCCCTGAAAAAGACCCTTTACAGCAGTTAGGAGAGGTACAGCTGCACTAGCAGGAAAGATGCCATAGCAGGTTTTCACCTGAGCAAACAGCGTGCTGGGAACACTGTTGTCTCTAAACTTCATTGCCTGCATGACAGTTTGTAGTGAGAACAGAGAAGACAAATTGCTTCAAGTTGGTGAGGCTCGTATCACAGCTACCCTGTGATATGTCCTAAGAAGCTCTGACCATGAATTCATCCCAGTGCAACACCAGTCGGCATACAGCTTTGCAGATTAGACTTTACTCCACCAGCAGTAGTAAACAGTTCTGGCCAGAATGGGAAGCTAAAAGTGTTCAAGACTGTCAGCACAGATTTGTTTCCATGTCTGCATGCTGAACAGGAGGGACTCTTATCTTGGAGCTGTGTGCTTCTGAGTCCACTCCACTATGAATTATGTTCAGCGGTCTTTTCTTTACAGCAGAGAAAATCATAGAGACAGAGGAGGAGGTCTGGAAATCCATATGTCTATGTGTAAATAAAGGCCATTTATAAGAATGATCAGAAGAGACTGAACTCAAGGGAAACTTCAACACAAAACGGATTTCTCTTTAATCCTAAAGAAAAAAATACTAAACACATACGCACTGACCTGTCCACACGCATCTATGTAAATTTGGTTTTGCCGTATGCAGGCGTGTTTGTTGTATACATACATATGTCTGTGTGTGAGTGAGCATAGTTACAAAGTTTTTAGAACAGCGTGAGTAATACAAAGAGACAGAAGATCAAGAAAGTTCCATCCAGATGCTGGCAAACTGAGATAATAGCACTTTGAAACTTTCTCAAGCCCCTACCTATGCACAACACCCTATTTCTACATATGTACAGCACTAGAATATATGGGTGGCCACTCTGAAGTAATGTAACACAATTCCAGCAGCCCTTAAACAAAACAAGCATTGTAGCCACACTAGAGGTGACATAGTACACCTTATCTCCCTTCAGCACTTGGGTCAAAATAACGTGCAAACAGCACCACTATGCTACTGATGGTTGGGCAAGAAGGGCTATTCTGCTAATTTCTGGTAGGGTTTGGATCAAGATTTTACCTATATCGACACAGATAAATTCTCATAGAAAGAAAGAGCTGTAGAACCTTCTTAGAGGGGACATATATGGTAAAGAAACTGAAAGTGTTGCACCACCAGCGTTACATTGCCAGTATAAGGAACTAACGATAACATACATCTTTTAATTTGTCCAGTCTTTGGATGTAAGCTGTGCAGTTCACCTAAAACTGAATGACTAGTTAAGAGAATCCCCGGTTTCACTGACTGGATCCTCCATAGTCAGGAAAGCTTTCAGCCCTCCTTTTGCATGGGTTTGACAGCAGTGTCAACTTGTGGTAATAAGTTCATTATCTGCTGGGTAAGAAAGATTTCCTTTTAGTTTCACCGAGTGTGCCCCCCTGGTCTCACAAGGGGAGCACGATTGAGCAGAAAGCCTGAAATATCTTATGGTGTTCTACTTCACTGAGGGTTATCCTGTCACTGCTCTCCACCTCTTGCCTAACTCAGAAGATATTCAACATCTACTTAGAAACGTCTCCCCAGGTTTGGTTATTTTTGTTGCCTCTTTCCAAACCTCCTCCATTTCAAAAAGATCCAAGTGTAATGTTCAGGGCAAGGTTTTCCCTTTTTTGATGCAATTGCATTATCTTTATTTCAGCATAGTTTTACATTTCATTCTGGTCTTTTCCTGCTTTAATATCCTGATTCTTTTTATGGATTGTTATACCTACTTTTTACTGCACTGTGAGCTGTTGCAGTGACAGCCATTCATTGGCAAGGAACTTGGAAGGAAGATACTCCCCTCCCTTTCCTCATTCTTTCTACAATCTTGTCATCTATGGTTTTGTTTCTCTCCTCAGTAAGGCCTGATTTGTCTTGTACCCTAAAGGAGGCAAAAGAAAAATTGAAGAAAACTCTGATCAAGATTTTTTATAAAAAGAAGTCATGTCTATGTGATAGAATAATGTCCTCAGAACATCCTCACTTCTGAAGTAATGATGTTGTTACGTCTAAGCCAAGAATTTAGGAATATTTTTAAAAATGGGAAGGCAATTAGATATATAAAAGATAATGCAACTGGTATGAGATAAGACAGCTGATCTCCTAAGGCACCAGCCTGTTAACCATTGTGGAACTGAGAGGAGCCATGGGCAAGCCAGGGCCATCTTCATTCAGGAGTAAGCTAATTAAAAAATTCGGTGCTTTGGAGAAAGAGATTATGTGTTAAATATATACAGTCCAGTTCTGTGTGGCATGTTTATATTGCATACATACACTCTCTGAGCTGGTGCAAAACAGGAGAACTGGAAAAGCCTCTTGGAGTGTTTTAAAACGCATAACCTTCCCAGGCACAGATCTACCTGCAGGGATGGGGTAAGGGGGGTATTTGAGCAGGAAAAGGTGTTAAGTGCTAGTTAAATTCCCACATCAGCACTCCTGACTTAGCACACACATTGTCACTGCTCAGCCTGAGCTCCAGCCACCTTTTGCCCTGCACAGATTTGGGTCATCTTCCTGGTTTGCCATGTTTATTTAGGCAAGGGTCCAGTGCTACTCTTCATCACACTGTTGACTTTAGATTCTCAAATTTATGTAGCAAGGGCATAAGCATGTGACTTGAATTTCGGCTCCAGCCAAGGGAGAGTAAACCATTTTTCAAATGCTGGCTGGGGAGGACTGTAATGAAAGTTTCTGTAACATACTGTAATGAAAAAAAATCTCCCTGAGCCGGCACCGACTATGTACCAGATTCATGCAGTCATTTGTTGCAGTCAGCACTCTGCTTTCAGACCAGTTCTGAGATGGTATGAGCAGGTCACCAGAAGCAACGTTTGGAAGCAGCTAACCAGAAGTGTGTTGCCTGATGGGACTCTTACTGACATTACTGAGTGTAAGATACAGGTTGCCTTCTGTGATTAAGCCTTCATACAAACTTAATTATTGCAATAGTTTAAAATCAAGAACTGAAACCCAGCTAATTAACGGCAAGCATTAGCTGGCCTATTCAAGTCCCACATGGGACTATTGTCTTATTTCATCACATAGATTTCATTAGAAATTGAAAACAAATTACAGAAGAGCAGACCTGACAATCTGAGAAACTCCAGCCAGAGGAGGAGGTTGATGTCTCAGGAAACATTTTCTGCCTAGAGCAAGGGCTGAGACCAGGACACTAGTTTCCTGCAGCGTCTTATGTGGTCAGTGCAGCCTCCAGAATATGGAGAGTCTTTGCAGACACCTCTCTGTGCTAGCACAGCCCAGGTGCTTTGTGCATGGGTGATGCCTGCATGACGTGCAAGGACCTCCCTCCCCCTTAAGGCAGAGCGTACTGTGGTTTAACAAGGCAGATGATTTCAGCAACAGCTCCACAGTTCAGCCTGTGGGTTTCTGTTCTGGACTCACCTGGGCTGTTTAACTTGACAGCTCTGGTAAGCACCTCCCTGTTCTCCCAGCCCCGATGGCAGAGCAGTGCCTTTCCACATAAAACATTTACAGAACAAGGCCATCACGAGTGATAAAGTATACAAGAATCACTGCCCAAAATTGCAGGGGAGTAACTGAGCAAATGGAGAGGGCAAAACAGCTGCTGTCCTAAGTAAGAGTGTCTGTGTACTGCAGTGTTGCCTGGGTGCAGAACATTGCTTTGAGGGCATGTTTTTCTGAGGTCCCTTTCCTCAGTCCACCTACCATTTGCCCATCTAAACATGAGCTATTTTCTGAACTCAGCAAAGCACTCTGGCCCCAGTTGTGTTAAACAATGACAAAATACTGAGAAAGAAATTAACTTATAGCCCATCTACCCCTCTTCAACAGTAGGAAACATTTGCTCCTTTGGATGCAGGTCAGTGTCTGATTACCACAAATCTCTGCATGTATGAGCTCTGTCCTCCCAGATGCTCTGAGGGGCAGTGCATTCACACAATTCCCCTATAATCTCTTCTCAGTCATGCTGGTGCTTGACTTCCAGGCCATGACAGACCTGCACCTATGAAACAAGCATCTCAAGTACTGTGGTACTACCAGGAAACAAGATCTCCAATGGGAAATCATCCACAGCAGCGCCATACTGGGGATTGTCTTCATAACAAATATAATTGCTTCTAAGACTTATATGCAACCTGTGACTGAGTGATTAAAATGGCTTTAAACCACAAGTAAAGACAAAGAGAGGTACCAAAAATCCAAGCGTATGATGTCCATAACAACTAACCTGAATTCACAGACCACCATATAAGTGTTACTGACAGAACATGACAAAAGCGCAGGAGTCAGAGAGATGTTATGGAGAGAGACCTGTCCTGCAGCAGTGCTTTGCAAGACAATTCACACAGCTTGCCAAGGCCACCACCTCCACATGCATACACAACCCAGAACACCACTCTCCAGATGTACAGGGCAAGTCATACTGAGCTTGATGACCATGCCTACAGCTGTATCGGGGAGAGAAAAGGACTCTGGTACTTGTCACAACAGCATGGGTAAGGAAAATACCACAAAGGTCTGGCCATTTGTTTCTTAAAAAATGTGAGCACCTTAAGGGGTCACTTTTGTAAACAGATTAGCCTTATCTTAAACCTCTGAGTCCAGATCTTTACATCGGTGTCACAAAGTCAGTTAATGTTCTGTACAACAGCTTTCCAGCTGACATTGCTATTTTACCACTGCCCTGTCTTATATTTCCCTTCCTTCATTTGTTTTGCCTCATAACAGCATGATTGTTTAATTAGCCAACAAAAGCCCTGCTGATGTCTAGCATAACACTTTGTGCTTCTGCTGTTGGCGGTTTGGCTGCCTGTCTGCTGCAACACTACCACAGTTTATGTGTACAATCCATTTACGAGCTCTGTGCTCTCGGGACCTGTCAACACAGGGAATTTATTATCAAATAAGCTCAGGTGTGAATTTAATGTGCCATCATTATTCTTCCCTCTTTGTATGGGTTATCTAATTTCACAGAAAAATGCCTTTGAGCTGTTCAACTTAATCTACTTCGGAGGAGTGCAAATAAGAGTATTGTAACAGTTATGTTTACATAAACAGCTGGTGCTAAATACCTTTGTTGCACTCTTACCATAATTCAAACCATTACTTAGCATGTGCAGTCTGGAAGGCCTCTCACTGAATCCCAGCTCTAAATTGAAGTGATGGATCATATGACCTACTGAATACAATGTGCCAGCCTCACTTTCTGAAGGACTGTCTACATAGGGGAGGTCAGTCTGGGTTATTTAATGGTATAAATTGAAGAGGACCACCTATCCAAGATTAACTCTCTAATGCTCCACTCTTTACTCCAGACTGTGTAACTGATACCTGGCTCACTGGTCCATTTCATCTGGTCACACTCCTGATCTAGAATAGACAGTCTAGAATATCAGGAGAGGAATACATATACTGAACAACTGCAAGGTAGGCAAACCTTAATTTACCTAGTTTTATGTCCAAGGCATTCATCACTATGATGTTCTGCTAAACTTGTGTCACATAAAAACTCTCTCAGTCTGCATCAGTGGAAAGATATAAACATGTTTATTTGTAGGGTTCACAAACATCTGTGAACATTGGTGTAATCTAGGAAAGCTGCCCTCAGTATGTAAGCATTTGTTCCTTTAGGTGTAATTGGTGGTTTTCACTGCCTCCTGTTCTGTTTTAGTCATAGCTTTATTATTTGATGACAGCATAGTCTGAATATATGATGTGTGCATTTGAAGGATGTTGTTGCGGTTTTTTTAGCAGCCCTGTTTACTAAAATACTCATATTTGTAAGAGCAGATGGTGGTTTTGAGACAGAGTTTCTTCATTCAGGACAGGTCTGTCTGGCCTGGCACTGTCCACACCTCATGAGTATGTTTCACTGATTGCTATCCCATTCCTTCTCAGGCAGATGCCAGGTCAGGTCTGATGTGTGATCAGCCTTTTCATTTGCAAAGCTCTGCAGCTGACACTGATCAGTATCACCTCTGCTTTTCTTCAATTTTCTATAGTCTCCTAAGTACTTAAACTGTGTCTGTCTTTCAGACAGCACCAGAGAGCTTCTGAAGAAGTCATGCTATCAGAATTATATTCATACTTAGGGCAAGACTGTGTTTGTTCTTTCTACTGCTACTGTTATTAATCTATTTCATATGTACCATTATGCTCATTTTTATCAGGTTAATAAAATGTACTTCTCAAAAACATAAAAACCTAAGCTAGATGGGACAGACTAATCATGGACCGGAACTCTCGCTCTACATCATTGCTGGTTTTGAAACTTTTCAATCACCATTTCAGTAACTGCATATGAAGCCAAGACTCAAAATGTTGAATGCGCACCAGTCATCTTTTGGTACGGCAGACTTCAGGAGACCAGCTCTTAATGACTCCACATGTACTTCTCACAGCATAGTAAAATGGACCAATGACTAATATACCAGATTTCAAAACCTGCATTTCTTTTCTGTGGCTAAATCTGCAAGACAGAGAGACCAAAGCCAGCTGAAGAGTGTTGCCTGTAATAAGAAGCACTACAAACAGAAAGAATATATACATTTTCCTATCATACTAGCCTCCATGAAATGCAGGGGTCTACACTTTAAAACGGCAGTTTTGTGAATGCTTGCTGTAAGATGCAGTACCTACAGATAGGAATGGTCCTTGCCACTAGTAGGACTGGTGTCAGTGCACTGCAGCATTGACCATGGTGTCATTGCAGCAAACAACTATGTTTCCTGGACTATCCCCATGTAAGGCTACAGGTGTATTAACATTTTTTATTTGAAACAGTGGTGCAGTTACAAAGAGAAATCCACAGTAATTCCCCCTTTCTGAGCATTGGTTCAGTATGCAGAGTGGTTTTGAGATATGTGGATTCCTTTTGGAGAAAAACTGTTCCAAATCTCTGCTCTGGTTTACAGCAAATGCACTCTAGACCTTAACAGGGACATAAGGGTTTGCACCAATGACTTTTGCTTGTGACTGCTTTGATTCACAAGAATCAAGATGCTTAACTGAGGAGGCTAGACTAAACCCAGCTTGAAATAAAACCTGAACTGCATACAGTGTAGTTGTTTGTAAGGACTGCAGCACCAAAGTGTAGTTGTAATGATTGCAGCACCAAATATTTCAATCATCTGCTGAACTGCTCTTTCTTTGTTAAATTATTTCCTGATGTCTATAAACACCAACAGGATCAATCTTTTTTTCCCCTTGTCCTGCCAATGGCTCTTCAAACACAAGAAAAGGGGCAGGAACTGCAAAAGATAGCACATTTTGAAGACATCCATCCATTGGGCACCTGGTGGAGGGAAAGACAACTGCCCTTGCTGTGTATAACGAATGAGTGCAGAATTAATCCAATGGGATCATCAGACACAAACTGTGGAAGAGAAGCTTGACAACTGATCCCACCATAGGAAAAGCATCACTCAGTTCCTCATTTACGAGACCCAAAAAAACCAAGTAGGGGATGTAAACAAAACCCCCAGGTGAAATTATATCCTTCTTTGGAAATATAGTATTTATGATGACCTGAATTATGGATACCTATAATGCAAATTGAGCAATATTCATTACTAATATGATGCTCTATATTTGGACCAAAGTTCCCAAAACTGCAGGCACAAATGCAGGAAATTTATTGAGTCTTGCTTAAAACTCTGATTAATCTTGAAATATCTGAAATCAAGTAGATAGTTTTGGGAGATTTATTTTAGAGATCTGTATAATTTCCATGTAATTATCCATCACTAGGAGGTAGAGAGGACATGTAACCATGCATTACAAAAGTACAGGATGAGCCTAAGATAGCTGCATCTCCTAACAGCCAGTCCAAGTGCCGGTTCATAATAGTTCACAAATTTGCTTCACCCAGCCCCCATATTCTACAGAAAAAACACTGCAGAAATTCTTCATGGTCATTCCTTCATTAAGGGTCTTTCTCATTACACCTTTAGCCTTGTAGGGAAACAAAAACATTGAAAAATCTCATGGACACTGACAGGTACAACAGAACTGTCCTTACAACATGTATACAACTATTTCAAGCCATCTGACATTCCTGCATCCAGCTGTTCTGGCTGTTTTCTGGTGGCTTCTGAAAACTGCAGCATGGGAAAATATGAACACTCTTTTAAAGGATGCTGCCTCATGCTTCTACATTGTGCCATCATTTAGGAGAGAAAAAACACACACACATACACAGACTACAATGCCCTAAATGTATAGAAGTGATGAGCATTTGATGCCATTGGTTCTGTTTATTATGATTATTAATAGAACATCTGTGTTATATCAGGTGGAAAACCACTCAGCAGAGGAAATAATTTCATATTTACATAATTTCTTTTTTACATGTATCTTAAAGAATCACATTCTACTTCTAGGTCTTAATATAAGATTTAATAATTTTCAACAAATATGTTGTCTAAAAATCAAATAGGTCATTAAGGTATCATTAACACCATCATAATTATCCTAAGGCACAACATTTTATCGCCTTTGATTCCTTTGCATCATTATTCTGAATAGCTTCAACTATTCAAACAGATTCTGTGTCTTAAAAGGCAGACCATGTTTTGACAGGTAGGACATTTCTTTAGGACTCAGAAATTCTGCTCCTAGGTGTTATGTGGTATTGGCTACTCATTTCACTCCTCATCTGTACTTCCAGAACTTTGCTGTCCTGCCTAGTAAGACTTCAAGTACTTTGAGACAGATACTGCCTTTTACAAATCTGGACAGCATGCAGACAACTGGACAGAAACACAAGGGAACTAACTCACTTTCAGAGTCACTGCTGAGGATTCTTAGGTGTTACTCTAACAGAAAACAAACAATGACTCATGTCAGCTCTGGAAGCAACTAAATCTTTTTCCTTTAACAGAGAACACAACATGCGGCTCATAGCCTGATTGTT
Source organism: Bubo scandiacus (assembly GCA_017315185.1). NCBI lineage: Eukaryota > Metazoa > Chordata > Aves > Strigiformes > Strigidae > Bubo > Bubo scandiacus. Next base: position 22,295 of record MU210526.1, on the reverse strand, counting down.
TCTGAAGGCTCTAAAACAGCCTTTCACTAGCATTCAAATATTTGTGGTTCATCTACAAATATTAAATAGATTTCATGTTCTTTTCAGCTTCCCAAAGTTATCGAAGCATGTGGGAGACATCGGCCTGTCAGCCTTGCACAGCCTCTGAATCAACAGCTAGGCTTTGATGAGAAACAGGCCTTGGGAGAAAGATAAGAAACTGCCGAGTTGTGCCAAGGTGGCAGGGAAAAACAACGGACAGCTGCAACACTGAGCTGGGAAAAGTTACCGCCGCGTGAACAGCGCGTGAACGAGAAGGTGATTGGCCTGCACAGCGCGTGTTAGAGCGGTCTGATGCTGATAGGAGAAAAGGTTGATAGCTGCCTAATTGCTGATTTGCTAATTATGAAGTAAGAGCTTTACCGACAGCATCCGAGAGCATAAGTATGTACCATTGTAACAATAAAATCTTTTTCCTTCTGCACTTCATGCAGAGTCTGTGCCTCAGTTGCCACAGAAGCATACATTCTTTAACATTTTACATTTATACTGAAATGGACTTTCACTCTAATACAGTTTCACTGACTACCTCTTCATGGCTTCTGCAGCTGAGGTACAACTCAGACTTTCTGCTTCTGTCTTCAAATAGCTGTTGTGAAAGGTCAGACTGACAGTGTTCAGTAAATGCTTTTCTTCTGTAACAACTGTAATCCTCAGGAGGAGGAATCCTTGCACTTTATGATGGATGAAGAAGAGGTGGCATTATAGAGGAAGTAAAATTTTACACCGTTGTTCCAGAAAACCCTATGTATATCCTTATTTATATTTTTGGCCATTTAACCATTAACCTTGAAAAACAGGTTGAACAGGCGGATCAGAAAGAATGTGTTCAGATTAAAGACGTGTGGTTTTAGTTACAGAAGGACGGTGAGAGGGGAGAACTGAATCATGTATCAAAATAGCCTTCTTCAGCAGGTGTAGCTGCAGGTCACTCTTGCTTCTTTCACAGAGCTTTTTGCTCGTGTCTCAAACAGTTGCAAAGAGTAGATGCCATCAGCTCTCCTTACCCTTTCCTTTTTCAGCTATGCAGTGAGCTGAAGCTCATAGGGGTGAAACCAGCCACTCAAGGTTACCTGGTGAAGAATCCATCTCTTGCATTCCAGCCCACTGGGCCACGCCACCCTCTTTAAAATAGAGCAGTAATCTGGGAGCACTGTAATTCCTCTGCTTCCAGCATCTCTCAGACAGCCTTATAAGGAACAAACTAAAAGGCTGAGCAAAGTTATTCACTTAAAAAGGCAATAACTTCTTAGAAATAAGCACACTGGATTAAATTCTTCAGATCTACTACATGTTTAAGTCTTTATGGAACCCCAGATGTGTTAAAGAAACTCAGTATCTTAGAGATCTGTGTGCTTTTAACAGGAACTAATTTTTTGTCTATTGATCTTTGCATTTAGCTTCACACAGCAGAGCAATTACAGAGGAAATCTCAATGCAATGCATTTTGTACATTTTAATGTAATTCGCATGGCCTGTCATTTCTTACTACCAGAGCCTCTTCCTCTGCTTACAGCGTCTTCCTCTAGTGGCTAGGGGCTGTGGCAGTGTTGTGAGGGTCATCATACAGCAGATCACCATGCAATGGGACCTCCTTTCTCCCCTCTCAGGAAGCCAATATGTTTGTCCTTGCTCTGATTGACCCCCCCTTCAATTTGGGGGTCCTTTGTGTACGCACACTCAGTAGAGGCCAAATTCTTATTCTGTTCAGTTGAACAATTTCAGAAAGCAGCTTTTCTGAAACTTGCCAGAGCATTTTTACATGTAACCTTTAGCCTTCCCATAAACTTGCTGGACCCAAGAGCTGCCCCTCTTTGGAGTGAGAGCAGACATTCTGCAGCATTTTCTGAAAGAGAGTCTATTCTGACATACAAGAGCTGGTTTCCAAAGGAGATTCTCAACCCAAAATTATTTTCAAGATTTCAGTATTTTCCAGTGCTGCCCAACTGTTCCCAAGAACTTGGCCACAGTGATTCCAGATGACAGCCAAAGGGGAACAGTCCAAGTCCTGAGTTACATTTTGAGCCTGAGTTTATGGCTGTGTTGTGCCTGGCCCACAGACACATGTTCAAAAGAGCCTACCCTTTGCATCATGACCTTGCACTTCCTAGATGCAAAGAAGGTCCTGGTGAGCACAGTATGATTCTCTCCTACCATGCACGTAGGATGGAAACCTGGAATGATGCCATGCCACAAGGAAGACAGTGGAGACAGTGGTGTATCCAGGCAGGGGTGGTGTCGAATGGGAATGAGGGGGCTGTTGCCTCCTTGCCCTGAGATGAGACTGGTTCATACATCTCAGCACACATGGTGCCGACATGCTCCATGCTGTTCTTCCCTAACTCCTTTTTCTGATGAAGCCAAACATTGAGCCCTGCTAGGATTCACCAGCATTAAGTAATTTAAGCTCACATTTCCCCTCAAGGGAATGCAAGATGTTTTTGGTCTGCATCTGGTAATTTACAGAGACAGCAACTCCAAAGAGAGCACAGTGCACATATGCTCCATCCACCTGCTAAACACATTTGTCACAAGGCACAAGGTCTACTAAACTTTTCTGACAGGCTGAGACAGAAGAAAAAATAATGTTCATTAAAACATACAACCCTTGTGAATAAGCAAAAGCATGATGGGGAAAAAAAGAAAAGAGAGAATTTCATTGAAAACAGGAGTCCTTACACACTGAGAAAATAAAATCCCACTCTGTATAGAAGCAAAACCACAGAGATTCCACTCTGTTGCAGCCAATTAATAAAAAAGATGGAGAACAAAGGTGGGAGACTTATCACTAACGCAGAAATTGAAATTCCTAGTTTGCTTCCCTAGGAGAATTAATCTAAACTTATATGGAGACCTTAGATAGTCTTGGCCCTTCAAAATAACATGATCATCTTTCCTTTATTAGCACCTGGACCAGCACTACACAGATTTCTGTGCATGAGTAGTCCTCTTACTGAAGTTGATAGGCCTTTTCATATAATTAACTATTTGTAGGATTGGAGTTAAGGGGTGACATAACATAATAGTATGAAAAATAGTTTGCTGCATCAAGCAGAAATTATGCACAGTTGGGGTAAAGTCTGAGGTCAGTGCAAGAGGCTGTGAATATATACACGTCACTGGCTGTCTCTACTTCCTTGATTTTGCTCACAGCCAGCAAACCCATGGTGAAGTACAATTCTATTTATTGACTTCGCAGAGAAACCCAGATACATTCGTACATTGATAACTGTTCTTAGCTTAGATCCAAAGACACCAAGCACCTGTTTGAAATCCTAGCTGTCCAGTACCTCTCCAGATGTGCCTTGCCACTTTGCTCTGGTCAGTAAAATCACACTGTCAGCAGTCAAGTTCAGGAATTTTCACCTTGTTGCAGGCCCTGTCAGGACTGCTGGTAAAGTTGTGAGGATGTAACTTTGCAGTACAAATATGGCCAGCTTTTCAGCAGTGTTTCATCATGGAGCACTGCACAGACAAAAATGCATGGGAAGGAAGTGACTGAAGGCAAGAGGGAGAGGTGGAAGCAGTGCTTTCAGGTATAGGCAACCTTAAAAATATTTGTTGCAAAAGATGGTAATGTAGCCCAGTTTTGCCAAAAGCATTTAATCCTTTTCACCATATTGTGCAGTATGCTGTTATACATGCATATGCGTACAATTTCCATAACTTCATCAGAATACTTTCACGTTTGCATTTTTATCAGTGCATTTGGCTCTATAAGCTATGTTTTAAGCTGTAAACTAATGATGTTTTTGTAACTTGTGACTTCCAAGCCATTAGCATGTTATGAGACTCCTGCCTGTTATCATCTTGGATTAATCATACACATATTACATTTTCACCTAGGAACATACTTGGTAGAAAAAGTGATAATTATATCTTACCATCTTCAAAGCATCTTACTAAGTTAATAAAATAAAACAAAATAAAACAAAAGTACAGCTTTCATGCTCCTGGGATGAGTGTCATGGATACAGAGGTGGAAATCAAATGGGCTGCAATAAGAGAAGGTTGCATTGTGCCTGCACTGGTATGTCCTCATCCAGCCACCCCAACAAATCGTAAAGATAATTGATTTTGTCATGGTGACAGGCTTCTATAAGAGTTATCTATAACACAGCTTTGCTGTGTATCTCTAATAAAGTTGTCTAGCTTCAGTAATTAATTTCTCTCATTTTCTTCTCTAATCTCCCTTGTTTTTTGCAGACTTGGAACAATACATGTATTTCTTTGATCCTACTCTGCAGAAGCTACTGGATTAGGATTATGTCCCAAACTGTGTTAGAGCATCCATCCTTCAGCTTGGCAACTAGATGATCCACATGCTGACAGCACTAAGAACCCTCTTGCAATTTATCCTTAGGGAATTATAAACCCTGCCAGGTGAGTGACTGTAAAGGAAGCATCTATGGACAGGATCACGAGCTACAGAAAAACACATCAGGGACTTTGCAGTGTGCAGGAAGGGTTTGTGAAAAGATCAGGCTACGTCAACAGTAGAGAAGACCTGGAGACTCAGCACTGCAACGCTATCTCTGCATACCTGACCTTGGTGGCAATCATACATGTGTGCATAATCAGAGCTCTACCCCAGGGGAACAGCCAGCCTTGACGAGTGCTTGTAGACCTTACAACACATGAAGAAAAACAATGTGTAAGAACAAAATAATGTACCAGGGTGGGTTTAAACACACAGTTAAGGACAGCACTCCCCTCAGTAATAAATGCATAGGAAAATTCAAGCTGAAAGAAATAAGTTATGCACTTTTATAGAACTGATAACATACCTCTTAACAAAGAAAGTAAGGAAAGCACTGAGGCTTTCATTTTCCTGAGGGATTTGCTTATTTTCAGATAAAATCAAGAATATAAAAATTATACAAAATCAGATTTCATTCTGATTCAACAAAAGTTGAAGTGCAGAAGTGCAAGGACTGTGAACTTATTTTCAAATTGTTTGCTGACAAATACAGAGTATTTCAAGAAAAAGAATTTTGCTTCTGCCAATTTTTACACTTATGCAATAATTTGAAAGGCTGGATGTACTAAGTAAAAGAAAGTTACTGCAAACTGAGTTTAATCCACCATAATCTGAATGAGACAGAAGAAAAGGAAGTCAAAGTCAAATATCTGACTGTTGACCTGGATAAAAATAAAGGGACTACTCTGGTTACAGTGCTTCATGGATCCTTCCACCTTTATTAATATTATAATAATCTGTCTTTCCTCAAAGATTCCTAGGAATTTTGCCTAGCAGTTCTGCCAGTGAGTAGAACAGTTGGGCCTTTCAAGTTTGACTCCCTTATTTTCAGTTCTCACCTGTATTTCTCCGTTTTCTTTAGCATATGCTTTCTCCCAAACACCAGAAAAATGAAAAGTTTCGCTTTCTTCCAGTTACTGCATCCACTTGTGTGAATTTCAGAGAATGTGCAAAAATGGTAAAAAACTTCGGTAAAATTTCTTGGGCATACTTACAGGATTCCTCTGTCTTGATTATCTGGTTTAGAAACCAGTAACAGAAGCAGCTCGGTCAGGCCACACACTAGGGTCTGGGACCTGCCTGTAATTGATGCCCTCTTCCTGTGACCCTTAAGACTTGAATGCCAGTGTGATTCAAATGGCCTTGGTTTAGCTGATAAAACTAGAGGATGCAGGCATAAGGGGAATGAAGGTTAATGAAGTAGCCTTAGGGATTTGAGCTGTGTTTTGAAAAGGTGATGGGAAGTCCTGTATGTCCTCATCAAGGCTTTGGAAATCTAGAGCCTGCAGTGAACTACAGGGTCTCACAATGTAAACACTGTTAGTGATCCCAAATTAGAGGACTGCTGCCTGACCTGGTACTGCTGGCTTCTGGCATTCAGCAGAGATAGGCAGATCCTTTCAAATGGTGATTCATCTGAGGACTGAAAACCTATGTCCAGCCACAGCAAACGCTAAGGCACAGGGTCTGAGCTAGTATTTGGGACATGTAAATACTGCTCTTAGCCTTTCAAAATACTTGGTTTTACCTATATCAGAGAGGCAAAGTAACCACTCTGCCTTCTCCATCAGTATATGATACCCAAGTACAAGAAATGTTGTGACAAGAAGGAGGTGTATGCGTGACCTGCCACACCCTCATTTGTCTTTTCAACTGAAAAAATTATTTAGGAACCATAACTCCAGCTCACTCTGTAGATGATGGTACTTTAAAAATACTGACACAGACGTTTGGAAAACTATTCCTGGACACTTCTTGTTTGGACATAGCATAATGATTTGCACAGCCAAATCTTTGTTGTGTATTTGAGAAAATCACATCATGTCTTTCAACAGCCCTGGAAGACCATCTTTTGTGAGCAGCATCTTTATACTGCTGGTCTCTGGGAGTGATCAGCACACAGACAGCATTCTTCATGCTCAAAAAAACCTGCAAATGCAATAACATGCAATTTACCACAGAAAACCTATATATTTTCTATGCAACTTAAATTTTTTAACTGTTTACTGTTCACTGCAAAGACTAAATTCTTTGAATATAGACATAACTTAAGTCCAAAGTACCTCCCATAGAATTACTCATTTCTGAACTTCCCATAAACTGTTCAGTTTTACCCTAGAATGGAAATACTGCTTTTACTAGCTTGACTTTTAAGCATTCACGAGTATTTTTAGCTGGTGTAAATTGTCATAGTAACATTTCTCCCCTGAGATCTGGATCTTGTCCCTCCTCTCCCTCTTACGTCAGATAAAGACACAAGGCAGATTTTACCATGTGTCAGAATTTTATAAACTATTATGCAAGCACAGGGCATCACATTCACATTACTAGTTAAAGTGCAATGGACTTCCTGCAAAACCAGTAAATGTTTTTGATAAATGCAGCTTGTTCCAGGCTCTATGCTCCTTCCTAGGAAATTGTGGACAGGATCTGCACTAGTTCTTCTACACAGAATCACAGATCACAGAATCACAGAATCATCTAGGTTGGAAAGGACCTTGAAGATCATCTAGTCCAACCATTAACCTAACATTAACAGTTCCCAGCTACACCATATCCCTAAGTGCTATGTTGACCCTACTCTTAAACACTCTCCAGACATCTGTTTTTGTTACTTTTTGTTCTAGGCTGGGTAAGAATAGGTCTACATCAGCAGAGGAAGATGTTATCACAGATTCTGAGCAGGATTTGAACCAGCTCCAGCACTGAAAACTGTGTACCTCCTATAAAACCTGCTCAGGACTGGGAAAATCCCATCCACATTAAGTCCTACCCTGATGTGGGCCCCAGACCACGAGCAAGTAAACTAGTTGGAGTCACACCTTCCAGTGTGGTGAGCACGTATCATTTGGCAGAGCCATGAATATGTTTTTTTAAACATTATCTCTGATGTGAACTGCTTTCCCCCCTGATATGGGGGAGTGAGGTGTATAATAGTTTTCTTCATTTTCCTTCCTATATTTTTTGAAATCTTCATGATCTCCTATGCAGTCGGCTACTTTTGTTGCAAATTACTGTAAGTTAGGAATAACAAGCTTACATTTTGTTGGTAACACCTAAATCTATAGTGTATCATTTCACACTAAAATCCAAAAGAACGCTTCCTTGTGGGGGCAGTGAAGAGTACAGTGACTTTCTAAATTTGAATTGTGACTGGATCTGTGGGGATTTAAAAATATTCTCCCAAAAAACAAAGGTGGGGAAAAATTCCAGATGAAGTTCTATTATTTTGCATTCATTTTGAGAAATCTGGAAGGACAGTTGCTGGCTATAAGCCATCCATTTTCAAGTGGCAAAAAGTTTCCTTATATATTGTCCTGATTCTGAGGGGAGCATTAAGCTGTCTCTGAGAACAGCTCTGAAGGTGGCTGTGTGTGTACATGGGAGACGGAAGAAGCCTTTCAAGCAGGCTGTGCTCAGAAAACTTCTAGGCTTGCTCCTATATGTATGTTTCTCCTGACTACTTCTTCATGGCAAAGAACAGGGTGTTGAAGAAAGCCGTAATACTCCAGCTGCAGATGAAGTATTCAGCTCATACTGTCAACACTTTGTAATGGTAAATAGGAGGGATTTCTTTCCTTGAATACAACCTGGCACAAGGTGATCATGTACTGCTGCAGGTGGCAGAAAAAAAGAGTGTCTTTTCTATGGAAACTGCTTAACAGAAGGTTTTTATTATTTTTTTTCTCCAAAATTAAAAAAAATCTAATTCACACTGACATTCAGTACTCGAGTTTCAAGACACTATCTTTACTTCCAATCTCTCTCTTTTTTTATTTTTTGCTCTAGAACCCAAACCATTAAGTAATACTTTTTAAAAATCAACTTATCTTCAGAGTTATCCTGTCAGAAGGAAAACTGAATAAAACGAAAACCTAGAGTAGTCATCTTCTTGCATTCCATGGCAAGAACAGACAAGGGAAAAGAAACAGATTTAATCAAACTCTGAAATAAACAAAGAAATCAGATTTAGAAAAGGAAATTAAATCTATGTAAAGCAATCATTTGGAAGCATGAACATGCAAAATAATTTTGTGAAGCAATATATTAGTTTAAAGTTTACCATTGAAAAATTTAATTGAAACCATTTTCTATATCAAAATGTCTTTAAATAAAATCTCATTCCAGGGGGAAACACTTCCAAGCAGTTCTCCTTTTTAAAATACTTTTAATGAACACTACCACCATTTTGGTGATTCTGTGAACAAGAGAGCAGCATGTGTACAATTACATGTTCTACTACTTCCAATAATGACTGTTTGCCTATCATCATGCAAGCTAAGTGAACTAAATGTATCACTGAATTTTTTTATTTCCTTTGATCAGACACTTTAAACACAGTCCTGGTGACTGCCATCATTTTCCCTGCCAGCTTTCCATAACTTTAGAACAGGAATTCTTTTTCTTGCAACTTGCTCCTTCCTCCCCACCCTGAGCAGGCAGACAGGCGATGGCACTGAGAAATCTACAGCAATGGAGCTATATGTGGCCTCTTCCCCCACCTCATAGACTGGAGCAACTTGTTCTGCAGGCAAGAAGTCCAAGGCCAGTGTGACATGAGGCATTCATCTCCCAAAGCATACTTTGAAAGAACTATATGCGGTTGATCACACTTGAACTACCTTTCACATAAGTCTCACATCTCTCCTGCTCCAGAAGTGTTTTGACAAGACTAGAGAGCGCTGTTGCCCCACAAAATGCATTTATCCTAAAGGAATTGACACCATTTCCCCTTCTGCTTCCTGCATTAATCACTTCTGTGGTTTCCTCACTTCACATAGTTTGTGTATTCCTTATACTTTTTGCATTTCTCATTACTTCTGTGCTTTCCTCATGAGATGCTTCTGGTCTGCTCTCCTGCAACATGGCTTTAGCCGCTTGAGTGTGGTATGGGGATTGCTTTCCCCATGCATTATCCCAGAGATATTGAGCTGGCTTCTCCTAGGTAAGTTGATGGTTCAAGTAAGAAACTGAGACCCTTCCATGAACCAGCCATGCTTTTTTTGGATGGAGACACCATAGGCTTTTTTTGTCAGCCACAGACCAGACCACCTTGAGTCCCTCTGCCAGTCTACAAGGTACTGTAAGATAGTAGGAGACACATGCATACTCTTCCTCAGGCCAATCAAAGCTTACAGAAAGAGCTGTCAAATAAACAAATGATGCACTTTTATTTTCTTAGTGCAACTGAGTGAAGAAAGCAGAGACAGATCTTTTAAAAAATATGGAGCCCAGTAGTTGGCAGATATGATGGGAGATGGAAGCAAAGCTGCACTTTGTTGCTGCAGTGGTCTGTGCAAGTAAATGTCTATCTGAGGACAGCTAGGAGTATCTTTCAACAGCAAAAGAAAGACTAGGAAGAGCCTCCATCCCTTGCTAGACACAGGAGGAAACAGGGCAACGAGTGATGAGGAAAAGGCTGAGATGCTTAATGCTTTCTTTGCCTCAGTCTTTAATAACAAGACTAGATGTACTGAGGGAATCCAGCCTCCTCAGCCAAAAGACAGAGACTGGGAGAACGACCCCCCCGCATTCCAGGAGGAGATAGTCAGTGACCTACTGCATCACATAGACACACACAAGTCTATGGGACCGGATGGGATACACCCGAGGGTGCTGAAGGAGCTGGCTGGGGTGCTCGCCAAGCCGCTTTCCATCATTTACCAGCAGTCCTGGCTGACCGGGGAGGTCCCGACAGATTGGAAATTGGCCAATGTGACGCCTATCTATAAGAAGGGTCAGAAGGATGATCTGGGAAATTACAGGCCTGTCAGCTTGACATCGGTGCCCGGGAAGCTGATGGAGCAGCTCATCCTGAGTACCATCACACAACACATGCGGGACAACCAGATGATCAGGCCCAGTCAGCATGGGTTTAGGAAAGGCAGGTCCTGCTTGACAAACCTGATCTCCTTCTACGACAGGGGGACCTGCTTATTAGATGAGGGAAAGGCTGTGGACATTGTCTACCTTGACTTTAGTAAGACCTTTGACACTGTTTCCCACAGCATTCTCCTGGCGAAATTGGCTGCTCATGGCTTGGATGGGCACACGCTTTGCTGGGTAAAAAACTGGCTGGATGGCCGGGCCCAGAGAGTTGTGGTGAACGGAGTTAAATCCAGTTGGTGGCCGGTCACGAGTGGTGTCCCCCAGGGCTCGGTTTTGGGGCCACTCCTGTTTAACATCTTTATTGATGATCTAGACGAGGGGATCGAGTGCACCCTCAGTAAGTTTGCAGATGACACCAAGTTGGGTGGGAGTGTTGATCTGCTCGAGGGTAGGGAGGCTCTGCAGAGAGACCTGGACAGGCTGGAGTGATGGGCTAAGGCCAACTGCATGAGTTTCAATAAGGCCAAATGC
>MU210526.1:0-11406 GCA_017315185.1 Bubo scandiacus | reverse complement strand
GACAAGAGGGAATGGCCTCAAGTTGCACCAGGGAAGGTTTAGACTAGATATTAGGAAGCATTTCTTTACAAATGGGTTGTTAGGTGTTGGAATGGGCTGCCCAGGGCAGTGGTGGAGTCCCCATCCCTGGAGGTGTTTAAGAGTCAGGTAGACATAGTGCTGAGGGATATGGTGTAGTTGAGAACAGTCAGTGTTAGGTTAATGGTTGGACTAGATGATCTTCAAGGTCTTTTCTAACCTAGATGATTCTGTGATTCTGTGATCTACCAGTTCTGGTGGTGACTGAACTGGGGACGTGTGAGAAAGAAAAGTGTGCACAAGTGAAGTGAAAGATGAGATTTTTATTCCATATGGTAAAGAAACACCCACCTTAGCTTCATCCTACTCATTCTTACACTGTTGGATGAAAAGCTTGTTTTAAGAGCCTAGCTGTCCTAAGTTTTCTAAATACAGTCCAAAGAGAGAGACTAGCATTTCCAGAGGGCAATTCAGACCTCGCAGGAGGTGAGGAATCCTCTGGAGAGGTTTCTCATTCCTTTGTCCATGGTGTAGGCCTAGGGCAGTTGTACTCCCAATGTAGGTGCTTCAGCAAAGAGTCGAGCCTTCGGTTAGGTGGAGGCTGGCCAGGTAAGAGGTCTGCAGGGCACAGGGTCAACCGCAGTGTAAGTGACACAGAACTGGTATTTAATTGTCCCCATCTTGTGCACACCAAGTAATGCATAAAGCCAAGTGGGGCAACATGTGTACTCTTTGTTCTCACCTCCAACATCTTGACCCTTGTCATTCAACCTGCGAGCCTACATGGTGTCCTGAGGAAGGCAGAAAATACCAGGGCCCTCTGCTATGCAGCAGGTGGCGTCTGCCATGTAATCCCAGAGCAACGACAATCTACAGCTTTGCTCTTTGCCAACACAGCTGATGCTGCTGGGCAGAGCACAGTTAGGGTTTTCACCAGAGCAGACCATCTGGAAATAGAGAGTCCACAGCCTCCAGGGGTTACTGAACCCAGCAGAGCACGAAGGAAGATATGTGCCCCCAGCTACTTGGTTCTGCCATGACCTTAGCTGTGTGCAGCAATCATTTTGACCCTGTAATGCAACTAAATAAAGTACAGTTACTTTCTCAGGTGCCAGTTCAGCCTGCTGTCATCAAAGAACAGGCTTTGAACAATAGCAGGTGTTGAGACAATATAAGGCCTTAATTATTCTTTGGATATACAGAGTTGTCACAATATCTTGTTTAACAGTAATTACAGATAAATTCCCATATGCTTCTTAACTGATTTATTAAATATTGAACAGGCTGATTCAGTTTGGTCTGGGCTGTGAGAGCACAATGGCAAAATTACTCTTATCCTGGCGGCCGCACTTGTATGCTGGAAGCTAATCTTCCTCTTAAAACAGCAGTTATGTATAAAAACAAAAAACACAGACAAGGCAGCCATCTCATTTCACTGAGGTCCAGGGGCCAATACAATACATAAAGCAGATGCTTCAACCTTGGAGAGATCGTAACTTCTGATAAAGTATAAAAATATAATTAATAAATAAATTGACTATATCAGGCTAATAGTTCTCCCCTCCACACCTCCAAAGCTATGAAATCTTCTACTCATTAAAAAAAAAAAAAGACAAACAACAAAAATGCAACCAGACTGTATGTTACAGTTTTTTTCCAAAGCCAAGCATCTTGTTCTACAAAGACTTCAAAGTTAAGCATTGCAAAAATCTTTGCAAGCATAGAGTAAAGCAAAGTTCATGATAGGTTACAGCTACTGTTGCATTAAGCTTTGAAACCTCTTGGTAATTTAAACATCATCTGAGATGGGTTCAGGAAGGGGAACAACTCCATTGTCAAACAGTAGAAACCATGAAAAGTTGTCCTTTAACCAATTATTGCTAAGAAAACAAGGAAGAGGAAGAAGTGTTTGCATTTGGACAGGGTTGTGTTACTTGTACTATTTGAGTTATTCCCATTAAATCACTGCAAAGTGCTTGGGGAGAAGGAATGTATTCTAAATTCACCTTGTCATTTTACCCACTGGGGAAAGAAAATAGCAGGGCTATTTTTAAGTACCTGAATACTCACACACAAGGCTGAGATTTTCAGGACCTGTAGCAAATTTCCCCCAAATAAATGAAAAGCAAGCCTGTAATTTTCCTCTTAGCTTTGTAAACTGTTTCCACAGAACATCCCTAAATATGTATGAATTATCAGATTGAAACAGAATGTAAGTACGAAATGGAAGAGGAATCCACTGTACTTGCTACACTTGCATAGTATGCAGATGCCACACTAGGAATGGTGGGTTGGTTAAAAGAGATTTCTTACTGTTTTTTCACTAATTCATTCTTTTATGGCATTTTCTTCTTAATTTCTCTTGTCATGTATAGTTAACTATATGTCCCTTGTAACCCTTTTTATCAGCAAACTTTAGCGTGACAGATCTTCACAAATGCTGTCTAGTAGTATTTAAGGGGTGACCTAGATTGGAAGCAAATGACCTATTTGTTCGTACACTCATTCTTCTGCTGATACATACATACATACATCCCCCAGCATGCATAGCTGTGAAAATGTTAGAAGACATGATAAGTTCACCTGGTCCTGTATGCACATTAAGTAAGTTTTGTATATCCTTCTACAACTGAAACAGTACATATAGGTAAGCATTTGTAAATCTCTTGTCTAGTCACAGCCGCTTTAATCTGGCCTACAAAGAACTAAATGCAGATGGTTGGTCTCAAAGGAACAGACTAAAGCTATGTAATCAGAGTCTGATAGCTTACAAATAGTATTATTGTGCATTATAGCAAAGACATTGGAAGTAAAGGCAAAACAAAGAAGTTGGACTGCACCAATAGATAGCAATGATGTGCATAATCCATTTCATCCAGGCTATCGATCAGCATGGACGATAAACATACAGCTCAACTTCTTACTGCATCTTATCTACTACAGAGGTACATATTGTTATCAGCTCTCTAACAAGGAAAAGGTCATGCCATATAACACAGCAGCACTTCTATCAAGATGACAGCAGACTGGATTCAAGACTATAACCCTGGCATTGGAGCCACCCACAATGGCATTGGAGCCATCAGAGAAGCGTGGATACCAGGGCCGTTTCAACTTTCTACGGCATCTGACCAACAGATTGGACAGAAATTGAGTCACTTTCTATTCTCCAGGCATCCCAGCAAAATTATTAATGCTGAGGGCCACATATGTAGATATATAGGGCCACGACTTGTAAGGGTGACCTACTACATCACAGAGAGGTCCAACATGACACTGCTGTGAAAGATGGCTTAATGTCACATGACTACAAGATGTCAACTCCAGCTGACAACATTGTGCTGCAGACCTAAAAAGATACACTGTGAGAAACTGATAACGTGGATAAAAAAAGATCAGTTCACTTTCTCAGCCATTTGCAGGAGGGAGTAGAGCCTGTTTAGGGCAAGCACAGTGAGGTTTTCCAGCACCTTGACATTTCCTGCAGCAGAAATATCCTTTCTGACTTCAAGTTGCATCTTCAACTGTATTTCTCAACTGAGGCCTTCGAGTTATTCCAGTAAGCACCTTTTTTAACACACTGTAAAAACAGTATCTTCTTTTGAGTTTGATGGCAACATTCTCCTGCAAGATCATTCCCATCTGCCTGAAGACAGGAGCTGCCATTCTCAGCAATGCCTGGGGAACAAGGTGAGTGTGAGATCAGCATCCATGCAGACAAACTGCTGCTCGTCCTGTTTTATCTTCAAGTCCTGTATACCTTGTCCTCATCCAGTGTCTGATATTTCATGTTTTATGAATAAACAGGTTGAACTTACTCTGTCATTTTAAATAGGAGACTAAAGTAAGTCTTTGAGGCCAGAAGGAAATAATTTTTTTGTCCTTGCGCCCTTCAGACAGACCATCTCTGGAGGACCTTTTCAACCACTCTTGGCTGCAAGGCATTCACCTGCCCTAGGAGATGGCAGACACCCCACCTGCACAGTTTGGCCTGGGACCCTGGCAAACAACAGCTCCAGGCATCTCCTGGCCATAAGAAGCAAAGAAGACCAGGCTTCCTCACAACCGACGCACTGAGCAGGGATCATCAGATGGGAACATGCACATCTTGTCCCAAAGCTGGGCTGGAGACTTGGTTTTCCAAGTGCTGGTGGCCACCATCCAACCCAGCTGTCCTGGGCTCCATCTGAATCACCCTGTCTCATTTGCTGGACTTACCAGTAATTTTGTTGTTGTTGTTTTGGTTCTGGTTTTGGTGGCTCCCAAACATCTTCCGGACCACCTGAATTTGGGACGGTGAGAGGATTGGGGACGTTATTGTAAGAAAAGCTTCAATGGGGGAAAAACTTGGGGGGCAGGGCAGGTACTGTGGCCAAAGGGCTGTCTATTCCGCTGTAACTGTGCTAAAGTGCCTTCAGTTGAGATCTGGGCTGTGCTGGAAGAAATACTTCAATTTTCCTACACTGCTGCTTTCCAAGACTCGCCTGAGTATATACTTCCTTTTTACCTTTCAAAAAGAAAACAGGTCAGAAGACACTTGGGAGCCAAGCAGGCAATCCCTCACCTCCTGTGCCTCCACGTCACATGGATTTTCTGGGTTTCTTTGCTTCCCTGTGCCTTCAGGATGCACAAACAATGCAAAACAACAGAGCTGTAAGGAGAGTTATATAGGAACGAAGTTTGATGTACAGTCATTAATAGTAGTAGTGCGGTGCTGCACCCGAATCCTTGCAGCAGGAGAGCCAACAGAGGCCGTGCACGGTTTGGGAATGCTTGCGCAACACGTGCCAAGGGACACCTCGCCTTTCTGTGGGGGTTCTTTTGTTCTGAGGAAATGCAGCTGGTGTTCTTCAGGCTGTATCCCCCTTGGGAAGGGGGACGATCTGTGTGGCTCAGGCAGCAGACTTCAGGGTTTGCGTTTTGGCTGTGGGTTTGTTGTTTGTTTGTTTTTTTTAAAGAAATACTAAAGGAGCCGGGCGCTCACCAGCATTTCCAGTAAAGCCCATTCCATTTCAAGCAATTCATCTCACAAGTATGTGTGGGATGCTGGGAACTCCTTGGTCTTGCTCGGGCGCAGGAGCCCAGATGGGCTTCGTCTGGAATAATTCAGCTCCCGGAGGCTGGAGCTCTTTGCTCCACATGCTAATGGAGTGAGTCACCGGAGCCCTCCGTCCAAGAAATTCTTTATCTTGTCTCTGGAACTCGGGGAAGCATCTCAGACAGTGACTTCTGAGGAAAAAAAAAAGGGGGAGAAAAAAATTTAAAAAGGATTGTTAGTCAAGAGTCCCCAGCTGGAGCTGCCACTTTTCCTAGAGCAGGGAAAAGTTCAGGCAGCGGTTTGCCGGTGGTGAAGTAAGGGCAGCGCGGGGCGGGAGCGCGGGACAGGAGCGCGGGACGGGCGCCACGGGAAGTTGGGAGGTCGCCGGAAAAACACACTAAAGTGAAGAAGCAGCTAATGAGACATTGGGATTTTGGCCTGGACACGGGAGGAAGAGGAGCTCCGTGGCTCCCAGCCGGCCGAGCGGTTCTGCCGGCCCGGCAGGGAGAGCAGCCGGTCGGGGTGAGCGGGCAGCATGCCCGTGGGCCCGAGCCAGGGCCTGCCCTGCCCGCGCCCCCCCCCTCCCCCCGCGCGGTTGGCGTCCCGGGAAGCCTCGGTAACCGCGGAACGCGGCGGGGCTCCCTGGGCCACGGGGATGCGGACGGGCAGTCGGGCGAGTGGCGGCAGCAGCAGCGGTTCGTTTCTGCCGGCATCTCTCGCCCCCGCTCCCCCCAAGCCGCCAGGATAGCGCCCCCCGAGCGCCGCGCGCCTCCGGCGCCTTCTCGTTGCCGCCGCGCCGGGCCCCGCCGCCTCGTCCCCGCCCCGCGGCTCTCGCCCTATTGGCGGTGGCGCCGCTGGGCGTCCCGGTGCGGCTGGGCCTGGCGCGGCAGCGCCGCACCCCGGCTCTGCCCGGCCCGGCCCCGGCCGCCGCTCCGCCCAGGGCCGGCGAGGGACCGCCGCGACGAGGCCGCTCCCGCCCCGCCCCGCCCCGCCCGGCCGGCGCCTCCGTCTCCGCCTCCTCCTCCTTCTCCCCGGGCTCCCCTGCCCGCCCGCAGCCGCTCGGCAGCCCGAGCGCCGGCACCGAGCCAGGTCAGAGCGGGCCTGTCCGGTTTGGCTCCGCCCGGTTCGGTCGGGGGGCGGTTGGGTGGCCAGGGCGGCGCGGTGACGGCCCGGTCTGGCCCGCAGGGAAGGAGAAGGGGCCTTCAGAGGTGCTGTACCAGGTGGGCCAGCTACTGGGGAGCGGCAGCTACGGCTCGGTCTATGCGGGTATCTGGCTGTCCGACAGCACCCCGGTTAAGTGGCGGGGACGGCGGCGGGGCGGAGGGGGAGGGGGAGGAGGAGGCGGGGCGGGCAGCGTGCTCAGCCCGCCGCTCCTCTTGGCTTGCAGGTGGCCATCAAACACGTGGCCCGGGACTCAGTCACAGCGTGGGGTGAGCTGGTGAGTGAGCGGGGCTCCCAGGAGAAACTGGGGCGTCACGGGGTGGGGGATAAGGCGAGGCCCAAGAGGGCGGAAACCGGGCCAGCGCGGGGGGAGTGGGCGTGGAGTCAGTGGGGGACGCGGAGGAGCATCCCGGGTGAGGGGCTGCCCAGTACCGGGGGAGCCGGGCAGGGGGCAGGGGAGCATCCCGGGTGGGGGGGGTCCACAGGACCGGTGGGGCCGAGTAGGGGAGGCACGAGAGCATCCCCTTGGCAGCGGAGCCCTAGCCCGGGGGGGGCCGGGGGGGGGGGGGCATCGGAGCATCCCCTTGGCAGGGGGCATGCCCGGGCACCTGTGGGGTTGGGCAGGGGGGCAGCGGAGCATCCCGGGTAGGGTCTACTGGACCCCTGCCCCGTCCCTCTGACAGCATCGTGGTCCCCCCGCAGCCCAGCGGCACTCGAGCGCCGATGGAGATCGTGTTGCTGAACGCGGTGGGCTCCTCCGGCTTCCGCGGTGTCATCCGCCTCCTCCACTGGTTTGAGCTGGCGGATGGCTTCGTGCTGGTACTGGAGTGTCCAGAGCTCGCGCAGGATCTCTTCGATTTCATCAGTGAGAGGGGATCCTTGTCGGAGGAGGTGGCGCAGGGGCTGTTCCGTCAGGTGCTGGAGGCCGTGCGGCACTGCAACACCTGTGGTGTCCTGCACCGGGACATCAATGTCGAGAAATCATCGTCGACCTTGCCAGCAGTGAGCTCAAGCTCATCAACTTTGGCTCTGGCACCTTTCTCAAGGACACGGTCTACACCGAATTTGACGGTAAGCCCACGGCCGGGGGGATGCTCCCGGCATTGCATGGCCCAGCCTGACCGGGCAGCGGTTCCCCGCTTTGGAAGTAGGGGGGGAATTAATTCTTCAGCCGGCTGCCAAGTCGCTTTGTGGCGCAGGGTGGATGTTGTGAAAGGGGAGCCGGCTGCCAGCCGTTGCCACCCACCCTGCCCTGGGCTGGGCAGGGAGAGCCAGCCTGACAAAAACAAACACCCGTGGGGGTAGCAGAGGGGGGGGGGGGGGGGGGGGGGGGGCAGGTTGCAAAACCTGTGTGCTGGCCGGTTTGGTTTGCAGGCATGGAAGGGCTTGGGCTGCTTCGCTGCCCTTGTTTGCCTTGGCTTTTTTGAAATTTTTTGGCTGCCCTCTTCCAGCACCGGCAGCTTTTTTTTACAACCCAAACTTTGTAAACAAGAGTCCCGTGTTGGCGAGGGGGTGGCAGGTCACACCGTGTGTCGTCCCCCCCGCCAGCGGTGCAGCCCCCCTGTCCCCGAGGACGCTCGGGTGAGGATCTGGGAGCGGGCAGTATCCGCCTGATGAGCTCTGCCTCTCTCCCATAGGAACATCAGCGTACAGCCCGCCGGAGTGGGTCCGCTACCACAGCCGTTCAGCAACCATCTGGTCCCTTGGCATCTTGCTCTACGCCATGGTCTACGGGGACATCCCCTTCGAGCAGGTCGAGGACATCGTCAGGGACCAGCTCTTCTTCTACCAGCCGATCTCCCTCGGTGGGTCCCTGGCTTTGTGGCGGGCAACGGGTTTGGGACATGGCAGCGGGTGCACGAGCGTCCCCTCTCTTACGGCTGTGGAGGAGGGTGATCTCCGTGGTTAGCTGGAGGAGGCGGCACATGAGGAGGTTGATCTCCCACAGTTCGCTGGAGGAGGTGGCATGTGTCCTGCCGTCCTGCTCGCCTCCAAAACAGCTCCTGGATTGGGAGATTTGGGGGTAGCTCTGAGCACACCCAGCATGGCCTGGGCACTGCGGACGGTGGCGGAAGGTGGACAGGAGCCTTCTCTGACCGGCGGGGTCTGGTTTCTCTCCCCAGAGTGCCGACATCTCATCTGGTGGTGTTTGTCCTTGTGCCCTTCAGACAGACCATCTCTGGAGGACCTTTTCAACCACTCTTGGCTGCAAGGCATTCACCTGCCCTAGGAGATGGCAGACACCCCACCTGCACAGTTTGGCCTGGGACCCTGGCAAATAACAGCTCCAGGCATCTCCTTTTTCCAGTTTTTGTGTTTAATTTATTTTCATGAATTTGTTTTTTAAAGAAAGAGCTCTAGACAGTAAGGTAACTTATTTATTTATTCATCATTTGTGTGGGTTTTAAATAAAAACAAACCACTTGACGTGATGGAGATGTCCCTTTATTGCGGGGCGGGATGAAGGATGCTGCGAGCGTGCTGGGTAGCGGTGGCCACACCGTGGTGGGGCTATTGCGGGGCCTGCCCGTTTGTCTCCAGCCAAGACTAACTCCGAAGGTCTCACCCACAGGCTCGCTGAGCCACGTCAGCCAGGACCAGCCAGCCAACTGCACCACGGGGAAGGCCGGATCCATCCCTCTGCGGGGTGTTTCCAGTGCCGACTGCTCCTGGCAGGTCTGGGAGAGATCAAAGGGCTGTGGAGAAACGCCAGATATCGTCAGCCAAATTAAATTTTAGTCAGGCAGAACCTGTTGCTCCGGCTCTGTTGGCATGGAGCGGGTGTTGCATGCCGGTGGGTGAAGAAAGCTGCCGGCGGGCTGTCCCCACCTCCAGCTCGGCTGTGGCGAATGCGGAGCGAGAGGAAGTTGATTTTGGGATTACGAGAAGTTAGTCGCTATCAGTCAGCAGCGGTAACGCTTCGCTCGAGCTTTTACCCTCCAGCCTGTCAAACCCCACTTCCCAGCTCTGCGGTGCTTCGGCTTCGGGGGTGTTGTTCTTGGTTTATGTTTTTGCTTGGGATTTTTTTTTTTTTTAATTAACGTGCTGAATTTTGAAGCCCCCTTCCTGCTCGACCTCATGGTGCACCTGCTGCGCTGCGCATGCAGGGCTGTGTGTCTGCCCCAAGGAAGGGGCACGTTTCCCCTTCTGCGGGTTACTTTGCAAGTCCCCCAGATCTCAGACAACAGGACCGTCCTTTCCTTGGCTTGCCCTGGGGCTTTCTTGCTTAAAAGCCCCTTGCCCAGGCAGTGGTCCCTCTCCCTGGCTCACCCCGGGCTTGCCAGCACCGCTGTACGAGCTGTGGGGCTGCTATGAGAGGGAATGGGGGGTCCTGGAGCCACTTCCCAGCCTCATGGGGTGTCCTGGTGTGCTGTGTCACTGCTGTGCCTCCGCCTTCAGCAGAAAGCGTTGACTCAGTTTGTTTGGTTTGCTTTTTTTTTTTTTTTCAACTCAGCTGCATATTTCATCTCCTCAGGGCTGCTACAAGCAGGAAGCACAACTCCACATGCCTTCAAAGTTTAGGCCTGTTTTGAGATGTGGTTTGTATTTAACCTCCTCTCTCGCTCGCTTTTTCCCCAGACCATTTGGGAAGCTGCTCTTACACAAAAGCAAACCTCCCCAGCACGCTGCCTGCTACCGCGAGGAGCCTGAGCCCCTCGGGTGGCTGCCGTCCCCCCTCAGCACCACCGAAATGCTAACGCAGCTGCCCCGGCTACGGGCTGAGCTCAGCCCACCCTGCCCGTAAACGCTCGCTAACCGCTGCGGTGTTCCTTAGAAAACTCGCTGAGCAGGTCGGGCACGGGGCTGGGGTGCTGATAGTCACTTTGTTTCCGCCTGTTGCTGATGATTTTGTCCCTGCCAGGCTTGTGCTGCAGGAGGGGAACGGTGCCATCGTGCCCCCAGCAAGATCCTGCTGCCCGGGTACCATTTTTGTCCTGCCAGGGTGACGGGGTGTATCCAAGGTTTGGGTGTTGGAAAAGGATCGGTGCGTGTTTGATCCCTGTGCGCCCGCCTTCCTGTGCAGTAATGCCTTCATGGGGGTGAGAGCCACCAGATTCATGTCCTGGACCTCTGCCATGGGGACAGGACCACGGTAGGTGTGATAGGAGACTTGAAGATGGGCAGCCAATGCCCGTTACTCCCCTCCACATGATCGCATTGTGGCATAGGGGCTGGGGGAAAGGAAAAGGCCTTTTCAGCCCTCATTTGTCCTCGACAGGGAGATGTTCGCTGCCCTTTGGGGCTGCCAGCTATGATAGGAGAGGATGAAGACGCAGGAGTTTCCCAGCAGGAAGTGATTTGGAGCCAGCATCGCACTCCCACCTCTATTTCACGACTTTTTATTTGCTCCCTGCTGTCAGCAGGGGAAGGACCCACATTATGGAAAGCAGAAAAAAAGGAGGAAGCAGGAGCAGGATGAGATTTCAGACTGTTGGACCTCCTGTTCTGGGAGCACCAGAGTCCCATGGATGCCTGAGGACTTGCAAAGGGCCAGCACTCATCACACCTGTGGCTTCCTGTACCCATCCATCCCCAGCAAATGTGCTTGGTGATGCAGAAAGGACTGGCCAGGGGAACCTGCAGCCACAGCAACAGCGATGGTTGTATTTTGCACATCCCTGTCTGGGACTGAGAGATGAGCGACAGCCAAACCTCTGCCACGGCTGGAAAAACGCAGATGAGCACCGAGGAGAAAAACCACCTGGGGCACAGGGGCTGGGCTCGCCACAGGGACCTGAAGAGCTGTAGACTCAGAGGTGGCATCTCACCCCATGTCCTGCCGCAAGGAAAACATCCAGCTGCCCCCGAGACGGCATCTGAAACCCTTTGGCCCTTGTCAGCACAGTGAGTCGCAGGAGCTATTTTAAACACCTGCCTTAGGATGAGGTGGATGATCAGCAAACCAGGTGTCCCACGGCTCCAACCCCCCAGTAATGAATCCTGGTGGAAGTCCGTCTCCAAATGCTTTTTGCCGACGACCTGTGTGGCAATAGCACCACCTCCACAGGGCATGTGGGGAAACTGAGGCACGGTGCCCCAACTTGCTGGAGATCTTCAGAGGTGGACCTTGGGCTTGCCTGCCTTTCCCTGCCCTATTCTTCCTTAGGCTGGGACCAGCTGCAGAGGAGCTCCCAGCTTTTTTTGATAGCTGCCTAATTGCTGATTTGCTAATTATGAAGTAAGAGCTT
>MU210525.1:775663-823258 GCA_017315185.1 Bubo scandiacus | reverse complement strand
GCAGAGATGAAGTAGCTCCTCTTCCTCACTGTTGAACTTTTTACCTCAGTTTCTCGCACAGTCTCTGTAGCCTCCTGGACTCAGGCCGGACCATAGGGTTGGTTTTGACCAGTTTTTAGGGCTGTCTTCCTATTCCATCAGGAAGCATTCCCTCACAGCTTCCATTAATCAAGGTTTCCATATTGTTCTGCTCTCTGGCCCATCGACTATGATCTATTATCCTATTCAATCTTAGTTATCTTTTAACTAATGGGCCTCTAGCCCCTAGTGTGATCTCTAAGTCTTCCATCTTTATCTCTAAACTAAGTTATATCTTCATTTCTTGAGTGACTAATTTCTATATCCTATTTTAATTTCCTAGCTCCTCATCTCAGTATGAGCTACAAGGCTACACCACCACATTTACTCAAGCACACTGTTTTTTCAGGCAAAGAAGTATTTGATGTGTTTTGCTTATTAAAAAAACTGTGATATCCTTCAAATATATAAAACCTAAGTTCAGACTTAAGCAATGACTAAAACTGTGCTTTGTCTGCTAGTCACTTCACAACCCACTCCACCATCACTCTATTGGTTACCATGATACTTTCTGTGTAGTCTTAAAGTTAACCCTGATTTATCTGGGTTTTGTTTTATATTTCAACAGGCAGATCCTGCCTCCTGACTGTCTAAGTGCAGTGTGGTAACTTTCACCTTTCACAAGAAAAACAAACAATGTACAGCATTACTAATTTATTTCTTCAGGAAAAAAAGAAATATGTTCAGGAGTAGAATGAATGATAAAACTCCAACTGTCAGACTTCCATGCCTTGCTTCTGAAAGGAAATACTTGGCAGGAACATGCAGACTGGCTGTGAAACACCTATACAGGCATTTACATCACATGTACTGTTTTACATATGCAGAGAGGATGGTTTTCTGTCTAAATTATGTTCATACACTGTTGCATATTGATACAAGGAAATGATCACCTACTTTGCAACTTATTTACTTATAGCAACTTATAGCAACTTATAATGATTTCTGCATATTGCTTAATAATCCTGCTTGCCCTGACTGTTCTGTGGAAACTTACCAAGGGCTACTGTGTTCATCAAAACAAAGCAGTTTTCTGTGGAAACTTACCAAGAACTAGAGTTTTCAGAAAAAATAAGAGACATGTGCTTGGAAAGCAGATGGGTACTAACAAGTTTAGTCTTTGTAGTGAATAGATAGCCATATATGGACGGTAGAAATTGATATACTGGTGCTTTTAGATAGGATAGAGGTGGTAAACCAGCTAGAACCACTCTTGTTATTCAAGAAATTGGCTAAGAGAATCTGCACATGCTCCGAGGAAAAGTACAAGGTGAGAAAGACTGTGAGTCTTCCTCCCAAAGACCCCTGAAGATGCCCCCCAGGAGGCAATGCACAGGTGCAAAGAGAACATAAACTGCTGACACCAGCCTTTTGAACTAACCCAGCCTTACTCATGCATATGTATGTTTGTGTTATGTAATCCAATGGATATGTATATCCACACTCTATAAGTTTTTGGTAAAAAGTGCTGTTGGGGTGCAAGCTTTGTGGAGAAATCCCCTTGCACCCCAGCGCCGGAGTAAACATACCTGCTTTATAACTCCCTCTGAACTGTAGAGTCTGTTTCCGTGAATCAGTATGCTGTTCCACAAGGCCAGATTTGGGCATTTTCTTTAATTATACAGGTTCTATGAGTTGTGATGGTACTCTGTTTCCTCCAAGGATGGAAAACTGTATTTGAATAGTAGCTGCATTGTTTTTATTAACTTTATATGTGCTAAGCTTTTATATTTTCCTGAAAATTTGCCGCTATTATAACAGTTGGTGCTATGGCTGCTGACAGTAGTACTTGAAGCAAGGTGCTAAATTTTTTTCCAGCATATGATATATAGCAGTATTGTTGTCCCAAATATCGGGGGTTGGTGGTCATGATCTCCCCCTGCCGGAATTACTTTTTACTTAGTTTCCTCATGATTTGGCAGTGAAAGGGCTCAAACAAATGAATTTCTGACAATCATTGATTAAGACTTAACTGTGATGCATGAAAGCTTTGCTTGTGCATTGTGATACAGAGAAATGATCACTTTCTTTGCAAATTATTTACTTATAGCAACATATGATGATTTCTGAATGTTGCTTAAGAATCCTGCTTGCCCAGACTGTTCTGTGGATTCAGTGTAGCCTAGCAGACAGTTAGTGGACTGGCTATGATAAGAAAGTAGCAGGTAACCCTGGGGTATGAAGTAAAAAGATAACTCCCTGATAGCAGACTCAAAGTCCTCAATAGGCACTTGGGCAAACTAAGATAAGGGGAATTCGAACAAAAGGACACAGAGGTACAATCTAGGGAGGATGATCTCACCGATTTAGGAAGAAGACACCTGGACTTTGCTTCACAGTGTAATAAAACATTGTAACCAATTTGCTAAGTTAAACAAGGCAGGTATGTTACGCTTGAATGATTTGTAAATGTAAAACCATAACATCCTGCTGTCTGAAATACTGTAAAAAAAAAAAAAAAAAAAAAATAGAATATGGTACCCTGTATGGATCTGAAATGATTTGTGATCACTATAACCTATAATATAATTATGATGAATGTTTGTATACATATGGGTAAAATATAAAGTGTGCTATTCTCTTGGAACAATGTAACCATCTCCTAGAAACCCCCACCTGGAGATAACATGTAACTGCTGTTTGAAAAAGCCCGCCGAAAGACGGGATCATGAGGCTTTCAAAAGATCCAATAGGAGAAAAGCGCGCCAAGAGACCAAGGCTTCGAGACTTTCAAAAGATCCAATAGGAGGAGGACACGTACCCCAGCAACTCAAATGACCCTATGGAAGAAGAGCAGGACAGCTATCTGACGGAAGGGGATTGGTTAAGACGGCGGCACCAGAGTACAAAAGAAGCTGTTTTTTTGAACTCGGTGTGCGTGTGGCAGGGTTACGGCCCTCCGCGCACCCAGCGCTGCTTTGCCTATTGCTTCCTACCCTAAATTGATTGAACCCAAATAAAATTATATTTTTTTTAGAATTGGCTTCGCGTGATTATAACAACAGCACATGCCCTGGAAAGAGCGAACACCATGAAGAAGACCACGTACTTCTTCCCTCGACCACCGAAGATCCTCACCCTATTTCTACTACGCATGCTCAGACTATGTATAATGAATTCCAAGAAATAATTATAATAAGCACACCTATTCCCTGAACTAATTGTAATAACCCAGCCTTCCCTAATGAATATGTATGTTTTGGTGTAATATTTGGCTACTTGCCAAGACGGTATGCAAGCTTTGTGGAGAAATCCCCTTGCACCCCGGCCGGAATAAACATACCTGCTTTATAACTCTATCCGAGTTGTAGAGTTTGTTTCCCTGCGTCAGTTGCTTTGTTTGTTTCCCAAGGACTCCTTAACTGTTTCCGTAGGCCTCTTGTTCTGTTTAGACAAGAGGAAAACACTCCTTATGTAAATCACTGATAGCAGACTCAAAGACTTCAATGGACACTTGGGCAACTCCTAAAATGGGCAAACTAAGATAAGGGGGACTCAACAAAAGGGCACAGCGATCCTATCATAGGGAAACTGATTTTGCTGATTTAGGAAGAAGGCACCTGGACTTTACTACACAGCGCATGCTCTAGAAAGGTCAACTAGCGAATGCTGTGAAGAAGACAACTTACTTCTTCCCTTGGCCACCAAAGACCCTCACTCTATTTTTACTACGCATGCTCGGACTATGTAAATGAATTCCGGGAACTCATTATCATAAGACACCTCTTTCCAGGAAATCTAATGAATATGTATGATTTGTGTGTATGTAAACTGATGTCCCTTGCTAATTCTCGGGTGCCCTTATGGTGGAGAATCCCTGTGATAGACAGTAAACTGTTTGTTCATCAAATTCCATTAAAGATATTGGGAGCTTGTGACATGTTATTCCATAAACTATGTAAACCTAAGCTTAATCTTAACTATTACATTGTGTAACGACTAACTGACTGCAAGTGCTTATCTAAGTTAAAATGCTGAAGCAAGGACGGACTCCTACTGTGCAAGAGACTGAAAGGAGGGAGAAGGGGGGGATGAGAAGGGTAAAGGGTGCGTCCTTATCAGAGCTTTAACAGAGACATGTCAGAGAACTACGGAGGCTGCGCAGAACCTTGGGGTGAAAAGTTCAACGGCGAGGAAGAGGAGGTACTTCATCTCTGCGACCACTACTCAGTACTCTGCGACCACTGCCCAGGACTGTTGAAGTTTACTGCGCAGGCGCAAGTAGGAGGAAACCTCATTATAATACGAAGCGGGGGTAGGCGGGGATAGATTATGAATATGTATGAGATTCTCATTAATATGCAACACTTTGTAACACATAAGCAAGACGAAAACCCGCGGAAGTGCGCGCCGTTGGTGGAGCAAGGACTCCCCGGCCGCCCAGCGCTGTTTTGCTTGTTGCCGCTTGCTAAATTAAATAATTGGAATTTAATTTGTCCTGACTTGCATCATTTTGGCAAGATAGTCTATAACAATCCCCAGGGCGGCCCCAGAGCTGCTAATAAAGAATACATGCTTAACAGTAAAAAAAACTTTACTGTTGAGTCAATTTCTATGTTTCAGCAGATATAGGCAGGTTGTCACAGCTCATTGTCTCTACTTCCCATTAATCCTACGTAGGCTCCTGCTTTTTGACATGCATATACAATAGCGGATTGTTTCAAAGTTAATCATTTGTTTCTACCATTATCCTAACAGCTAATAATTTTGTTCTACAGTTGTTACCTGAAATAAAGACTCTCAAAACCAGAAATTAGTTTAGAGAGGAGATATTGCTTTATTCTGCACAGGGTGCTAGGTGGAAAGCATCCACAAATTAAGCACCCCACACCAAAGAACTTCAAAGTATTTATACACTCCAAACTACGTGATTACATATTTTCTATAATGATTATTGGTTAGTTGCTTATCGCTTCTATCCCTTATTGGTTAGTAACATACAGTGGGTTTTTTTAACTTTCTGCGCAAGCTCAAAGGATAAGGGTCTGTATTCGGGCAGGGGTCTTAAGCTGATTTACGTAAAACAATTTTAACAAGCTTCCATGTCCCAGGATGTTTCTCTTCTTCAAGGATGGTATCTCCTGATTAGAAGTTCCTCACTAATTATTTTTGATGGTTTGAAGAACAGGCTGACCTGTCTGGTGCATCTAATTTGTCCTTGTATTTGATGAGAAACACTTGTATGGATAACAATACGTACTATGTGGCCTTGGGTGCGATGAGAAGCATTTGTGGGGCCTGCAATGTGTGATGAGAAATGTTTTTGTGGCCTATGAATCCCAGTAAACAATATCATGGGTAGTAAGCACATAAAGTTTAAGCAACTCTGAACAGGGCTTCTTGTTCAGGGTAACACTTCCAGCTTGGAAGTTTGGTCTATACCATTTCCATGAGTTAGCAGATTCTGAAGAAACTGCCAGACAATCAATATGCAATGATGATGGGTGCAGGAGACAGCAAGCTGCAGGTGATAATGGCTGCATAATGGCCCTTTAGCTCTTTCTGGCCACCTGTCCTGCCTACATGGTGCTCTCGCCTTGACCTAATGGGGCTGCTCCTAGCATGCATCTGGCTCTGTGTTAGCCAAAATCTGAGCAGGAGTTGAGTGAATAGTCACAACCTGATAAGAAGGAATGGGGGATGGAGGGAAGGTGTTTTAGTTTTGTCTTTGTTTCTCACCATCCTATTCTATTTTAATTGACAATAAATGAAACTAATTTTCCCCAAGTCAAGTCTGTTTTGCCCATGATGATATCTGGTAAGCGATCTTCCTGTCTTTATCTCAAATCATGTGTTTTTCCATCTTATTTTCTCCCCCGGTCCTGCTGAGGAAGGGGAGCAAGATAGTGGCTGTGATAGAGTCTGGCAGCCAGCCAAGGTTAAACCCACCACACACACACATATATATATTTAATATATATTTATTTTAGATATACCAGTATAGCTTTCAGGAGGCCTTTCAGTGTATGTATCTGGGATCAGATTGAGATATGAAATTTGCTACTAGGCAGCAATAACTTCTTCATGAAGATGGTTTTGTAATTCAGGCCAAAGAGCCTCACTTAAATAGCATTCTTTTCAATATGTCCCATCATCATTGTCCCAAATCTGGGTTCTTCACCCAGTGTGCAAGATGCCAATCAACACTCTGAGTCAAAATATTTGTCTTTTATTAGTATTCTGCAGAATAGGGTGCCAGGCATCTAACACAGCCAGCACATCTTCTGGGGTGGAAATGGGGTCTCATATAAAATGACAACAATGGAAAAATTACAGGGAAATACATGATTGGTTACTGGCACTTATTTCTTCAACACATGCTCAAACATTCATCCATCTCATTATACTAAGTTGGTCTTATATTTACATGTAAGGTCCCCTCCTAGAGGTGTGTTTTTTAGTATTATAATGTTCTAAGGTAACTAGAGGTTATACCTTCATCCTATCAGCTACCACTAAGTTACTGTTTAATCTTATATCCTGTTGCGGTCCCCACTTGAACAATAGCTAACTTTAAGGAATGAGCTTGCAGAAATTAATTTTAAGAACTATCTATTCTCGTTGTCATGATCTTAGAACAGACCCATCATGGCTGTCCAATTTTGCAAATTTTTAACTTCTTGGCATCAACTTTCATTACAGACACTTTTTTTGTTAATATAGAAAGCATCACTGTAACAGTCAAATTCTGTTCTTTTGCAAAAACATGTGAGCCTGCCCTGAGTAAGGTTGTTTAAATCTAGTTTTATGCTGTCTTTGTGTTTCCTTGCTGTGAATCTAAGCTACTTACTTTCTCTCCATATAAAAATGCATAAAAATATAAAATGGTTAAAGAGTTCACAGGTGGTGTATGATTTCCAGTTTTCTCTAGGTGGCCCTAC
Organism: Bubo scandiacus; assembly: GCA_017315185.1. Classification (NCBI taxonomy): domain Eukaryota; kingdom Metazoa; phylum Chordata; class Aves; order Strigiformes; family Strigidae; genus Bubo; species Bubo scandiacus. Next base: position 816,299 of record MU210525.1, on the reverse strand, counting down.
TTTAGCAGGGGCGGTTGGACAAGATGACCTCCAGAGGTCCCTTCCAACCTCAACCTTTCTGTGAAATTCTGAGTGCTCCAGCCCTGGCCATCTCAGTGGTCAGCCAGAGATAAAGTGGAAAACTACTCTGAAGGAAAGACTAGAAGTTTTTCCCCCTCAGCATACACTTCTCTGGACTTTACCCAAATCAGGAAGACATTCTAATCTCAACTCATTTGTCTTTGAATATGAGATTTCTGCATAATTCTAATGGGAGGTAGACTTGAATGATGAAAGGAGGATGTCTTATACCCCAAATACTCTAATCTACATTGCTCCGCTGGATTGGTCTACTGGAGTAGTGAAATATGAACTGTACTGTAATGTATGTTCCGACCTTAAATTTGTTTTTTTACTCCTTTTTGCCTGTGAAGGAGAAGCATATTCTGAAGATATCAGGTGTGTTTAGCAAATAACCTCAGGTGACAGCATTCAGGGACTGTGACTAATTATATTGTATGAGATTTGCAACTCTTAAAGATCAACCCAGTGTCCTGGTTTAGCTAGGATAGGGTTAAGTTTCCCCAGCAGTGGGGGGAAGCTCTAGCCGGGTTATTCAATACCATGCTGACGTCACCTCCTGGCGCCCAAGCGCAGGAGCGTGGGAGAGTTGGTGAGCGCGTGTGTTATGTGATCTCTCTGCTCTCACTGCTGTATCGGTAGATATCTTGCTCTGTTCATTGTTATTACTGTTATTGTTATTGTTGTTGTTTGTTGTGTTGCTGTTGCACTGTTGTATTAAACCTCTCCTTATCTCAGCCCTGGGGCTTTGTATTTCACACCCTTTGTGGGGGAGGGGCAGCGGCCGCGTGGTCTCAGACCCCGGCAGGGACTAAACCACTGTGGAAAACATAGGCATGATTTGTGTCAAGATAGAATATGGTGTGATAAGTGTAATTGTTGTACCCTGTGTGGATCTGAAATGATTTGTGATCACTATAACCTGTATCATAATTGTGATGAATGTTTGGATCAAATTGAGAATATGTATGAATAAAATATGGATGAGTGTGCTACTCGCTTGGAACAATGTAACCGCTGCTTAAAAAGCCCGCCGAAAAATGAAATCATGAGACTTTTAAAAGATCCAATAGGAGAAGAGCGCGCCAAGAGGTAAAGACCTCGAGACTTTCACAAGACCCAATAGAAAGAGGACACGTACCCCAGCAACTCAAATGAACAAATGGGAAACGAGCAGGATGACTATCTGGCGAAAGGAGATTGGTCAAGACGCTGGTGCAAGAATATAAAAGACGCTGCTTGTAGAACTCGGTGTGCGTCCTGGTAGAGCAGAGACTCCCGGCGCACCCAGCGCTGTTTGCTTGTTTTTATTCACTTAATAAATTGGAAACTTTGTTTAAATTCCTGTTTGGAACTAAATTATTTATCACAACCACCACACCCAGAAATCTTTATATTCACTTTAAAGGATTCTCTGTTCATGGGGTGCTTAAAAGAATGGCAAAGGTTTCAAAATATCTTGTGTTTTGCCAGCTGTAGCTGATCGCTCAAATGTTTAATCCAGGTTTCTATGTGCGAGTATTTAATAAGAAAGTACATTTAATTTAGTTACTTATCCTCATACTGATCTTTGTCAAACAGGTCTTATTTGTTCATTTTTTTTTTTTTTTACTTGAGTCATTTGTGTGTGTGTGTGTACATATAGACCAGAGAACATAACTGATTTTACAATTGAACATACATTCTGATTTTGGTGGTATGCAGATCTTAACAGTTACATAAAACATATTGGACCAAAAGTATTTTTGCATCTAGTTTCAAAGGTGAAAACAAAACTGTTTTGATTGATGCACTGGGGAATTAATGTTTAAGGCACAGAAAATAGGGGGAAATATTTGGCTGAACAAGTCTTTCCTCTGAATAGCAGAGTCCTTTGCACTTGTTTTCACATACAGAAAAAGTTCATTAAGGCCTGCAACAGAATTTTTTACTAATTCTGATTTTAAACCTGTTATATAGGTCTCTGCACTCTAGTACAGTTGCTTTATTTTACAATGACTTTTTCTTTTTCTGAACTGAATCAGATTCATGCACTTAAAATGTTGTCTCTCCCATATATTTGTTTTCCTAGCCACTGCTTCAAATTACATTACTCTGGATTTCTGGTCCTTGACATTGTTTTCTTACTGATAGTTAAATGCCAAAGAGCAGCATGATGATGAAAGCTGCAAAGATTTTAGAAAATATTTTCTATTCTGTTGAAGAGTCGATGTGCCCATGTGAGAGTTTGTGCATGCCTAAAATTCAAACAGTGAAAAATTGTAACTAATATGTGGCCACCAGCCACATTGTGCTTTTAAAGTAATTGTGGTGGGTTGACCCCAGCCAGCAGCCAAACACCCACTCTGCCTCTCCCTCACTCCCCTCTCTCATGGGATGGCGAGAAAAAAAGAAGGAATTGAGTTAATGACAGTTTAATAGGTAAAGCAAATTTGCATGCTCGAGCAAAGCAAACTAAGGAATTAATTCAATACTTCCCATCAGCAGAAAGATATCTGGCCACTTCCTGGGAAGCAGGGCCTCCATACACATAATGGTTGCCTGGGAAGACAAATGAAACATCCACAAACATTCCCTCTTCCTCCTCCTTTCCCCCAGCTTTTATTGCTGATCATGGTCTCATATGGTATGGAGCACCCTTTGGTCAGTTTGGGTCAGGTGTCCTGGCTGTGTCCCCTCCCAATCTCTTGCCCACCCCCAGCCTACTGAACTGGGTGGGGGGAGGGAAGAGAGAAAGCCTTGATGCTGTGTAAGCACTGGCAATAGCCAAAACATTGGTGTGTTATCCACACTGTTTTAGCCACAAATGTAAAGCACAGTACCATGCAGGCTGCTATGAAGAAAGTTAACTCCACCCCAGACAGACTCAGTACAGTAATAAAAGTGACCAAGATTTTCTACATGTGTAGTAGTATAAAAATTGTTTTCTTCTCTAAAAATAGATACTGCCTATTTGAGCTACGGGAGGGTCTCCTTAAAGCCCTCATGTTATGATGATTTCAGCAGCACATTAGTGGATATGGCATAATGTCTGTAGGGGAGCAGCAAATGTATATATGTTGCAAAATCATTACTAATATTGCTTAGTGAACTTTTCTAAGTAAACACTTTCCCACATGCAAACATCTGGAAGAGACACTAATAACATCAGTCATTCAGCTTTGGGTCTTTTCAAGCCTCAGCACGGTGCCTCAGCCTCAGCACTTGGTGGTGTTCAGCTATAAATAGGACAATGATTGCTTCTAGAAAAGAGATGTTTTTATTATGAAAAGACATAAAATTAGGAAGAATTGAATTTTGTGTGATGTCATTCTTAAAAAGCACGTAGAAAGTTTTTAAAGCTTCATTTAAGACTTCTACAAAGCAAGTGTAAAGTTCCTCATTTTCTCCTCCTGTGCTACTGCAGTCAAGTAACAGATACAGTTTGTGGTTTTATTCCTAGGTTCCATCTGGCATCTGGTTAATTCCTACAGCTATTATAAAGAAAAACCTTTCATGGCTTCACTGAGGGTTCTGTTTACATACTGAATGTGGGACAGCCTTGTCCTGTCATTAGTAATATTAATACACCAATAGAGAAGTAAACCCCATGGTTGTTATAATCATGCAAAGCCAATTCTTATAAAAATATAATTTTATTTGGGTTCAATCAATTTAGGGTAGGAAGCAATAGGCAAAGCAGCGCTGGGTGCGCGGAGGGCTGTAACCCTGCCACACGCACACCGAGTTCAAAAAAAAACAGCTTCTTTTATACTCTTGTGCCGCCGTCTTAACCAATCCCCTTTCATCAGATAGCTGTCCTGCTCTTCTTCCATAGGGTCATTTGAGTTGCTGGGGTACGTGTCCTCCTCCCATTGATTCTTTTGAAAGTCTCGAAGCCTTGGTCTCTTGGCGCACTTTTTTCCTATTGGATCTTTTGAAAGCCTTTTGATCCCGTCTTTCGGCGGGCTTTTTCAAACAGCAGTTACATGTTATCTCCGGGTTGACTTGCGGAAAAATTAACTCTACAACTTTGGGGTTGTAAAGCAGGTATGTTTATTCAGCTCTGGGCGCATGGGGGATCGCTCCACCACAAGCATGCGCAACCTCCGGTAGTTATTGTCTTGTTTATATTATACAAAGTATTGTATATTCATAAAACGCCTATACATATTCATAGTCTATCTCTGCCTCCCCTCACTTCTCATGGTAATTAGGTCTCCTCCCCTTGCATCTGCGCATTGAACTCCTTAAGTCCTGGGCAGGGGTCGTAAATTCCTGGGCAGGGGTCGTATAGATGAAGTAGCTCCTCTTTCTCGCTGATGAACTTTTCACCCTGCCGTTCTGCGCAGCCTCAGTTGTTCCTTTGTTCCAGCAGGTCAGTTTGTACCGGAATTTGGGGTAATCTTTTACTGACACATACACTTCCAAGGGTAGAAGAAGCTCCTGCTCAGACCAGAAGATAATAGCCTAGCAACACTATCAGCACCTGGTGTGTCTTACGCATAGCCCCCTTTCTTCTTTGCGCAAGTTCCTCAGTCTTGCAACATCTAATTACAATTGTTTACATTCCCTATCTCATTCCCCCCTTTTCTTCTTAGTTAGTAAATTCTTTTACTACTTGGTTAAATCATAATTTACTTTTTAATCTTTTAATATGTTAATACTACCTTATAAACTAGTAAATTCGTTGCCTAAAGCCTGGATTATGATATAGAGCATCATACATAACCTGCAAGCGTCTTGTAAGTCTCCAGTTCCATATGTATATAGCTGTAGTGAGGATTAACAATAGCACTACAGACATTAGTAGCGCTATTACTGGGTGAAGTGCTGTGTTAAGGATCCCAGTGGTCCTTGGTGACCATCCTAGGAGAGTGTCCCACCAATGATGTTCTCCCACCTTCTGTACTCTTGTCAAGATTTCATGAATCTGTTCTGTATCATGTCTTACTACAACTAACATTTCTTTCCCTTTTTCTCTTACTTCCTCCAGGATGGAGAGTAGGTCTTCATGCTGTAGCATTTCTTTTACTCTCTCCAGGTTCATGCCTATGGGGGTAGAATCTATTTTCCAAAACAGATGGTACTCTGTTTCTATTACTTGGGAGCTTAACACAGGGATGACATAGCTAAAGTCACACCCTTCAATTTTAGTGAAATTACACACACAATGATTAGAGTAGTTTCCTACCTCTTTTTCATAGCCATCGACTATCATTCTCTTACAAGAAGTACGTAGACAGATGCATCCATCCCCTATGTAGATTAGAACTGTGTGGTTGTTGGGAGAGGGTTGGACTTCAAAGTTGCACTCTTTCTGATGGGTGTCCAAGCACATATCTTGAGCCCTTATAGCGTTTCCTTCACAGACATATCCCTGGTGCCCCATGCTAGTACATAGATCTGTATCAATTGTTTGCCATTTATCCTCCTGCTGCCATGCCCATCCTTTATGTCCTACTGGATTGATTATTACTCCTTCATGATACAGTCCTATGGCAGCAATAGGGTAGATTTTATATTGGGCAGCTTTTGATATGGTCAGCATGAAGGTAATTATTTTATCATTTATATCTTCTACAGGTGTGACAGGTGGTGAGGTAGTGGTTCTCGTTGCTATGTAGAATTTAAAAGATAGTCTCTTTTTACCATCAGTCCAACCACATACCACCGAGACAGTAGGGTGTTTCAAAGTGAAATTATACCAACAGTCTGGTTTGCTCGTATTACAGACTTTCCCATAACTCGATAATGCCTTAAATTTAGAGTTTGATTTCTCAATCTTATGTACCGTGATGTGGCGGACTGACCAATGGGTAGGGTTATACTTATCTATTACTCGGCACCTTACTTTAACCTCCTGTTCTAAAGTTCCCCATAATTGTGGGACCCCATCGATATTCTCCCACTCAGTTTTTGAATAGGTTTCTGCTCCTCGCAGCACTACAGTAGCTAAAGTTAGGAATGTGCTGGAACTGGAAGGCTCTATACTTCCAGTATCCCAGGAGTCGTCATGTCCAATGTGAGCCTGGGACCATGGCTACCCAGTGAGTCTTTGACTAAGGATTTGAGGAAAGGTGATAATCAAACTTATCGTGAGAAGCGCAGTTTTCCTGGTTGAATTTGAGTAACCTCCCATGAAGACTTGTGATGAATCCAGGCTGAGCATTCCTTAGTCTTGATGGCCGTGAATGTTGTGAGCAGTACTTGAAATGGCCCTTCTCACTGCAGTTTCAACATCTTTTCTGCAAGAGATGTCCAGGTCACGCAGGCCTCTTTGGTCTTGGTGATGATTAGGATGTCGTCTACATATTGCAGCAGCCTTCCCTCTTCAGGTGGAGTTGGGGTTTCCCATAGTTCAAGATCTTTCGCTAATTGGTTGCCAAATATAGTGGGGCTGTTTCTAAATCCTTGTGGCAGCACCGTCCAGGTTAACTGGGTTTTACGTCCACTCCTAGGATTTTCCCATTCAAATGCAAATATCTTTTGACTGGCTTCGAGGAGAGAGAGGCAAAAGAAGGCATCCTTGAGATCTAAAACAGTAAACCAGATTAGCTCAGGAGTTAATTTTGTTAACAAAGTGTATGGGTTTGCCACCACTGGGTGGAGATCTTCCGTTTACCTCTACAGGGGGAGCATTCTTCGCCCTTCCAGGCGTATCAGTGGCCCATACTCCGGGATACACTTGGTTGGTAATCTCCTCGCTAATTTCTCCTTCTGTGGGAACACTAGTTAGAGATAAGCTCATGATTTGAATAAGTTTTTAGTTGTTTACCTCCAGAGTAATCTCTCCATTGTTAAAGTTAATGGTTGCTCCTAATTGTTCTAATAAGTCTCTCCCCAGTAGCGCTTTTGGGGAGTTAGGCATATACAGAAACTTATGTATGCCTAGCTGCTTTCCCAATTCATACTTTAAAGGTTTGCAGAAATATGCCTTTTCACTTTGGCCAGTGGCTCCCACCACCATGGCGTAATCCTCCTCTAAGGGTATTAAATCCATATTTAAGACTGAATATGTTGCTCCAGTGTCTACCAAAAATTCCACTTCCTTCTGTTCTGTCCCCAGCTTTATTGTAACCAGCGGATCCGCTAGGGTAGATTCCCCAGGTCCCCGTCATTGTTCTTCTAAATTAGCTAAGGTCTGCCGCTTTCAGCGGTTCCCCGCTTTTCCTTTGTTTTTCCTTCTCCCTGGGCATTCGTTTTTCCAGTGCCCGAATTCCTTGCATATAGCACATTGATTTCTTTTGAGCGGGGGTCGCTCCAACCTCTTTTGCTCCCCCTCCTTTATTACTGCCAAAATTTTCTTGTGCCCTTTCCTGTAGTCCTCTTCCCTATTCCGAAATACCTTCCATGCTTCCTCTAATAGTGTTTCTAAGTTCCTTCCCCTGGGAGGGGGTAACTTCTGAAGTTTTCTCCTAATATCCCCTGTGGCTTGCCCTAGGAACAGAGAAACCAGATGCTGTATCCCTACCTCTGAGCTCGGGTCTAAAGGAGTATTGCGGCGCATTATATCTCTCAGCCGATCCAGGAACTCTGATGGGGACTCGGATGGACCCTGTTTGATTTCATAAAGTGCTGACCAATTTATGGTCTTAGGGATAGCCCTCTCCATACCCCTTGCAATCCACTCACGGTACCCCTGTAATCTTTCCACATGTGCAGATCGATTAGGATCCCATTTCGGGTTATCGTGGAGAGGGAGGAACTCCTTATAGTCTCCTCCAACCACTCTATAGTGATCTTCTGCCAAATTCTGTGCCGTTTTTAAAACCAGCTGCTTTTCCGTCTCAGTTAAATGATCCAGTAACAGCTGCATCTCCAAATCAGAGGTGGAAAACGGCACCTTTACCAACATAGTACCACCCTGAGGTCCCACCGCCTCTCTAAGGGGTGCTTGGATGGTTTCAGAAGCTTTTCCTCGCGTCCGGGAGGAGATTGGGCTATCCGGAGGAATGGACAGTTCCTCCGAGTCCCCGTCTTGCTCCTGAGGCTGAGGAGGGGGTTTAAATAAGTCCTCCAAGCTCTGTTCTTTCGCCCTTCTAGTCTTATCCACCCTTGTGCACCTTTGTCCAATGCTGCATGATGAGCAACACCTTTTTAATTTTCCTTTCATCTCTCCTTTATAATCCTTTTCTAGGGCAAGCACTAAGGGGTCTTGTGGTGGAACTAATCCACAATCCCTCTGCCATTCTGGATGATTTCAAAGGGTAAAGAACATATCTGCATAAGATACCTCGTCCCACTTCCCTTCTCTCCGTAAAAATAACATCAGTTGTAGCAATGTATGGTAATCTAAGGTTCCATTCAGCGGCCATTTAGCCTCCTCTTCTAATTTATAAAGTGGCCACCACTGGTTACAATATTTAATCATGATTTTCTTACTTTCCATGCTTCCCCTCCCTGCTATGTCTTTCCAGTGCGTGAGTATACAATCCAATGGGCTTTTCTTTACAATTCTTCCCTGCTTATTCCCCATTATTATTCCTTCTTCCCAAAATCCTTTCCTTCCACTTATAGCATTTTCTACACCGTTTTCTAACGTTCTCCCACTCCTTCTCCTTCACTTCCCAGAGCTCCGGTATCTTATGACTTTTTCCACACACAAATTTAATAATTATTGCCTCCCGTCTTTCGATCGAGAGGTCTAACCACTCTCCTTCTTCCCGACACTCTTCACACCTTGACCTTCTTTTATCAGACGCACAATACCACTTACATCGACAATTTACACACTCTACTAATACCCAGGCTTGGTGAGAATTTCCTAGACCTGGAGCAGGGGCACAAAGAAAGCAGGGGATTCTCCCACGAACCCGGGGGAAATGGTCGACTGGTTGTTCCCAGTCTAATGCTACAATCTGCCCGGAAGGAGTTAAGTACAATCCTTTTAACAAATATAAACTATTCTCCCGCACCAACCATTCGTTTCTCTCATATAGATAATCACTAGATTCTAATCCAAACCAGTGGAGAAGGCATTCACTTTCCTGTCTCTGGTTCATACAATGTTTTCACAAAACATACAAAGATAATGCACTATTTGAACAAATAGGAGTTTCTCATTTGTTTTACAACGACTGGTTTCGCTCACGCCCTGCAGGCATACAGACACACAGATATACAAGCCCTGCAGGCATGCAGGCACACAGACACACAGACATACAAGCCCTGCAGGCACGCAGGCACACAGACACATAGATATACAAACACTTAAAGGGCCCACCGCACTTTTCACTTATACCACAAAGTATATCAAAGTTCAAACATCAACCAAGTCCGATTGTAACATTTATCATAAACACTGTCCAAGTGAGCTGAGTTTTATGCCCCGAATTGGAGTTTTCCTATTCAAAGGCAAACAATAATTGGCTTTCTGGGCTCAAAGGCTATGGGTGTGCATGCTGGCTTACTGAACTTTCCACCCACATTGACAATGGAAAAGTGCAACCAGCACTCTGGTCAGAAGATTAACGAGGTCTGAAAACAAGAAATAGTTACAAGAAGGCCAGAAGAAAAGAATGTGCTCTTTAAGGAAGAAACTGATAAAGAAGGGATCTTTTGGAATTGCAAAAGCAGGAACTTATCTACTGGCTGTGTGCGGGTAGCAATGTTTGTGGTAAGTACCGAGGGGAGCTATTTTTAGAGTGCACAACAGTATATAAGGGCTTGCTGCTATTCTTAGAAGGCACAAGAGTATATAAGGGCTTGCTTGCTAATAAAGCTTTGAGCTTGACTTCCAATCATATTGATTGTCTGTGGTCTTGTCTCCTGTGGCCTGCACAGGATTTCGTCCCCACAAATGGTGACTGCGACGTGATCTGCTATCAACATGATCGACGTGATATACTACCGACGTGATCTGCTATCAACGTGATTGAAGTGATATACTACTGACGCAGTCAAGGGTGGGGACAACGCCCTTCTTAAAGAAGGTAAACACAAGGCAGGGAAGAAACGGCTGCGGGGTGAAGAAACAAAGAAAAAGAGACGAAAGTGCGCACAAGGTGAGCAGCCAGGGGAAGCGCGGTATTCGCGGAAGAAAAGTCGGTCCAGGGGTTTTTAATGAGATTAGGCAGGGTTTATCAATAAACCCAGAAGCGCTGTCCAGATTATTAAAATGGGGACAACGGACAGGACTTTTAGTCAGACCACAAAATATGTTTGACCTAGGACTTTGGGACTCTTTGGGGGGAGAACTATGACAAGTGATCACTATAAGAAATTCTCAAACACCAAAGGCAGCTCAGACTTGGGGAATAGTTAAAAAGATGTTGGAAACTATGAAAGCTGACACTGCTACTGATGCTGCTGTAGCTCAGATTTTTCATGCGGCTTCAGAAATGAAGGATTTGGGGAACAGAGAGTTAGGTACTATTCGGACAGAATCGCCCCCACCCGTTGCTTTACCAGTTGGGGCCGCTGAATATGCTGAGTCTGTAGACTGTGATAATCTTTTAGACCCTGACACTGTAAATCCTAAAAGAGAATCTGGCTTGTGTCCTCCCTTAGCTGGGGATGATCCGTGGGTAAAAGTGAGGCAAGAAGCCTTGGCGCAAGGGGATATGGACATGGCCAGAAAGAGTGTTGCTCCTGTAATCTATGAGCCGGGACGTCAGCCGCGTTGGGAAGGACTGCATTTTTCTGTTATTAAAGAACAACAGAAAAGCGTTAATGAGGACGGGCTTCAAAACTCATTTACAACAGGTATACTGGAGGCAATCGCTCATGGGTATCAATTGGTCCCGTGGGATTGGCTGGCACTTTTAAAAACGGTACTAATGCCGGCACAGTATTCTATCTGGAAAACCGAATGTGTGGATCTCTGTACTCAGCATTCACGCCCCCCCACCTGTAAGCGCAGAGTTGGCGGCAGCGGCCCGGGGCCTCCCCGAGAACCCCCCCCTGCGGGGCGACCGCCTGCGGCCAAGCCCAGCAATGTGCTCTCGGCCCACGCCCCCACCCCCCCAACGCCAAAAGCGGCAGTTTTTACAGAAAGTGCTGACACTGGGATGCGGCGTCCCTTGTCTGCCAAGACCACATAATCAATAAGCAATGGCTTTATATATTCTTAATGGTGTTTTGATGTTTGTAGTATTTGTCATTTTATGTTGTGTGAGTAACAAGTGTGAGGGGCCCCTTTGTGTGGTCGTGTGATTGTTCTGCAGGTGTGAGATGCAGCCCAGCTGTAGCTGCAAAGTGAGTGCGGAGTTCTCTGACCCGCAGTTCTGTTATACTGCGAGGGAAGTGGCCGGAGAGGAACAAAGCGCAGGGCAGACTCTGTACCAGTGGGGGGGTAGTGCAGGACCAGGGAACATTCCTTAGTACAGAGCACCCTAGTGCCCGCCCGCTGGGTCATTGGTGCTGCCTGTTTGTTCGTGCTCAGTGTTTGAAATGTCATAGGTGAAATATCTCCTCTAGCGGGAGGCAGTAATTCTGTGTTAATTGTTGTCTTGAATTTAGGTGCATACTCTGTGGGGAGAGTGCACCCTTGTACCATCTGCATGAGTGAGATATTGTCAGCTTACTTGGGTAGCGTTTTAAAGTAAAGTAGACGAGATGGGAAGTGGCCAGAGTGGGGGAATAATCAAAAAGTGTCCCCTAGGCTGTATTTTAAAACACTGGAAGAAGATAGGGGGACCTCCAGGCGCAAGTGTGAATAAAAAGACCCTAATTAAATATTTCAATCAGTGGTGGCCCCTATATAAATTGGATGAGGGGGAAAATGGCCCCTTAATGGGTCCTTGAATTATAACACCCTGCTACAACTGATGCTGTTTTAAGGAGGGATGAAGTCTCCTATGCAGACATGTTTTTTACCCTCCAAGACCATCCTGAATATCAAACAGACTGTGGCCTGGCACCCCCATGAGATCCACTAGTGCTGGCACTGGAAAAAGAAAATAAGAAGGAAGGGAAAGAGAAAGGGTCCGAAACAACGGATTTACCAGAGTACTATAAACCACCGGTAGGAAGCCGGCAGGAGGAGAGTGAAAGTTTGGAGGACCCAGAGTCAAGCTCCCCGCCTCATGGGAGAAATGAGCATTGATGCTGGTTCCTCTGAGAGAGGCCATAGGGCCAGATGGGGGGGGGCCCTGTCACAGTAAAAGTCCCGTTCACTTCCTTTGATCCTGCAACTTGGAAAAGTGCAGCAAAGGGGTATCGAAGTGACTCTGTTGGGGTGACCAAGCATTTTCAGTTTCTAATACAACACCCGCGCTGGGACCCCAAGAGAGGAGCCCATATGAGATTGCTAAATGCATGTAGAGATTGGATTGTCAGGGTCATGGAGTGGGCTGTACCAAAATCAATTAACTGTGCGGCCCTATCCGCCGTTCGGCAGGGACCTAAAGATACTCCATCAGAATTCCTGGATAAACTGCGGGATGCCATGAGGTGACACACCCTTAGATCCAGGATCAGAGGTGGGAACACAACAGTTAGTGTCATTATTTATAGGCAATCAACACGTGACATTCAAAAGAAGTTGTCAAAACTGAAACTGCCAGAGAATAGGAATTTGGAGACCTTGTTGGACAGAGCATGGAGAGTATATAGCAATAAGAGAGGAGGAGATCTGCATCCTGTTGTAGCAAACCCATGTACATTATTAATTAGATTAGTACCAGAATTGGCTTGGTTTACCATGTTGGACCTAAAAGACGCCTTCTTTTGCTTGCCTTTGAGCTCCGAAACTCAGTTATTGTTTGCATTTGAATGAGAAAACACGGAATCCAGAAGGAAGATGCAATTAACATGGACTGTGCTACCCCAGGGGTTTAAAAATAGCCCCACTCTTTTTGGAAACCAACTAGCTAAAGATCTGGAGCAATGGGAGCGACCGCATGGAATCAGGGAAATTCTGCAGTATGTAGATGATTTATTAATAGCTACAGAGACTAAAGAAATGCGCATAACATGGACTACTAATTTATTAAATTTTTTGGACTTAATGGCTATCGAGTCTCTCCACAGAAAGCTCAGGTAGCTCAGCAGCAAGTAACCTACCTGGGATACGAGGTCACGGCTGGTCAACGGACCCTAGAACTGCAAGGAAGGAGGCCATCTGTCAGACCCCTCGACCACAGACAGCTAAAGAGCTCCACTCCTAAGAATGACCGGATGGTGTCGCCTGTGAATATATAACTATGGACTCATGTTAAAACCCCTTTATGAACTATTAAAATCAAATCTGAAAACCCTCACTTGGAATGGAGAGGCAGACAGAGCATTCCATCAGCTGAAAAGGAAGCTGATGGATGCCCCTGCTTTGGGTTTACCAGACATCACTAAGCCTTTCTGGTTATTCTCCCACAAGAAAGAGGGAATAGCCCTAGGGGTCCTGGCCCAAAATTTGGGACCAGATAGAAGGGCAGTGGCATACTTCTCTAAACAACTCAATGAAGTATTCAAGGGATGGCCTAGTTGCCTAAGGGCAGTAGCAGCAGTAGTTCTAAATATCCAGGAAGCACAAAAACTCATATTGGGTCAGAAAATTACCGTACTAGTATCCCATACAGTGTCTGCAGTACTAAACATGAAAGGAGGACACTGGCTTTCACCCCAAAGGTACCTGAAATACCAAGACCTCCTGTGGGGATTCGGATGGATTTCCTGCGAGGAAATGGGCATGTGAGCAATCCTGCATATGAGCAAGGCTGGTAAAGCCTCAGCGTCGGCAAGGATGTGACGAAATGACCCTGAAAGAATGAGGAAGAACCCAGGAAGTTAAACAACTTCAGGGTGTGGGTCTGGGCGGAGAAGGAGTTTGTACGATGTCGATGTGGCAGTTCTCATCCAATCAGAAGAGAGCTTAAGGAGCATGTGCAAAGCTAATTGTCCAATTAGAAAGAATTGTACCATGTGATTGTATCATGTGATTTTCACCTGCATTATAAACGGCTTGCTCCACCGTAATAAAATTGGCATTGCTTAATTGATCTGTTTGTTTGCATGTCCATGTCTCCCGCAACCTCCTAGTGGAACAGGATGATATAGAAATAGAGGTTACTGATATTGTCAACCCAGCTTCTTTTCTCAGTGGAAACACAGGAGAACCAGTGACACACGACTGCCTGGAAACAATTGAAGCAGATTATTCCAGCTGGCCAGACCTCCAGGAGGAACCATTAGAGGACGCTGATGAATCCTGGCATACAGATGGGAGCAGTTTGGTCTGACATGGTATCCGCAAGGCAGGATATGCGGTGACCACTGAAGATCAGGTAATAGAATCTAAAGCTCTTCCTCCAAATACCTCAGCACAAAAGGCAGAAATAATAGCTCTAACGCAGGCACTGGAAATGGCAAAGGGTATGAAAATTAATATATGGACGGACTCTAAATACGCTTTCAAAGTGGACCATGCTCATGGGGCAGTGTGGAAAGAAAGAAGACTCTTGTCTGTACAGGGAAAACATATAAAGCATGCCAAAGAAATCCTCAAACTCCTGGAAGCAGTGCAACTACCTGAAAAGGTGGCTATAATGCATTGTAAGGCTCACCAAAGAGGAAGTTCCACCCATGAACTTGGCAACGCTATGGCAGATCATGAGGCCAAAAGAGTGGCTAAAGAAGGTAAAGTAGAAGTGCAGTCTTTGGTTCCAGATGGTAAAATGCAAATTGATTTTTCTGAACTCCCAAGAAAAGGGGGGTATCAATATCTTTTAGTCTTGACAGATACCTTTTCCAGGTGGCCAGAAGCATTCCCTTGTCGAAATAATAAAGCCAGAGAAGTAATTAAGGTATTGTTACGAGAAATAATACCAAGGTTTGGGGTTCCAGCAACAATATCCTCAGATCGGGGATCACATTTTGTGGCAAAATTGTCCAGCAGGTTAGTAAACTTTTAGGAATAGACTGGCAATTACATACCCCGTATAATCCACAAGCAAGTGGTCAAGTAGAAAAAAATGAATCATTTAATTAAACAACAAATAGTAAAACTAGGCCAGGAAGCTGGATTGTCCTGGCCCCAAGCATTGCCCTTAGGCCTTCTAAGAATCAGAACCAAACCCAGAATTAAGGAGGGATTAAGTCCTTCTGAAATAGTATATGGGAGACCATATATGATACAAGCAGGAACATCAACCCAGGTTGGAGATGAAATACTAACAGATTATGTTATAAGTCTACAAAAGCATCTGCGAGAAATAGAGAAATTGGTCCTGGGGACCAGGGCTCGAGGTCTGGACGGGCCTGTACACAACATTAAACCTGGTGATTATGTATATATCAGATCTTTTTCAGATTCACCTCTGGAACCAAAATGGGAAGGTCCGTTTCAGGTGTTATTAACTTCCCATACAGCAATCAAGATTAAAGAACAGACATCGTGGATACACCACACCAGGGTGAAGAAAGCCCCTAAGCCGAAATGGGAATCAACACCTGTGGGACCACTAAAGCTTCGCATCCAAAAACGGTGATATGGGTATGGGTGCTTATAACTTGGCTGAACTGTAATTTAACAAGTGCTTGGGAATAGCCTTGGACAGATGCTTATTTTGGACATACAGGCATTATGGGAAAGAATTTATTGGGGATGAATTTGGCAACCGTTATAATATATGACAACATGACATTTCAACCAGACAAATGGGAAAAGACGAATTCGATCCATACCTGGACAGTTAAAAGAGGAAAAGAGGTACAGATCGGTTGTAGAATCTTCAATGCAAGTGATATGAAAGATCCGCCTCCCCTGACTCAAATTACTATCAAGAAAATTTCCAATGGGAGAATGCGATCCAGAATAGGCCAAACCCATTGTGTGGCTGAGGTTTGTTGGTATGTATTTACTGCAATCCAACCAGTATCCATTATTTGTTTAGGAGGAACCAAACTAGGGGACCGAGCAGTATCTTTCAAATTCAGATTAAATATAATGCAGGAGGAAACCACAACCACTCCTGTTTATACTATTCCAACTCAGATTACTAATTCAAACCATACAGAACTTAAACGATTGAGAGCACCATATGTGTATCTGATAGGCCCATATGTAATTAAGAATGTTGGTCAACAACAGTTAATATCTAATCCAACATGGTCTCTTAAACTGGTTGAGCTACTGATGCAAAGCAATATTTCAGAGATCCAGGCAGCCTGTTCATTTTCTTAAAGACCTCTTATGAAGGATGGACAACCTGGATGCAAAGACGAACACTTCATACAGGGCGAACCAAAAGAGACCTAATTGGTGCTCTAGGGACAGGATTAGGAGTTTTAAATAGTATTGATTCAGAAATAATAATGAACAAACTCGCTACAGTAACCAGTGACCTGAACAAAATACAATATCCTCTAAAATCCTCCCTCCTAACTTTGGGCAACAATCAGTGGCTTATGGCAAGTGCATTTCCACAATGGGAGAACCTAAATGAAAAAGATAATAAGATAATTGTAGATGCATTAGACACAATTCAAACTAACGTTTCTACAGCCCTTAGTTGTGTCCAAGCTCAATTATGGATACAGTCAACAGCAGCTGCAATCATCAGGGAAGGTGAGGACGGAATCCTGCCAAGAGAATTCTGAAAGATAATATGGGATAATGCAACAGAATTTGAAAGAAGATTTCAATCATGGTGGCACTTAGTTAATTTTACCTTTGACCCCCTTAAGAACACAGCCACAGCTTTTATATTAACGATATACCGAGCTCGGGTATATAAAATATATCCAATTGTTGCATTAGGATTGAATCATCATGGAACTGTGATTTATCCCTTAGAACAGAGGGTATGGTCTATAAAGAAATAAGAAGAAATGGCAAACTATTGATGTTGAGGCCTGTACTGTGGGAGACCAGCAAGGATTCATTTGTGAAGATAACACCATCAAAGCTCATGACATTTGTCTGGACACTGAACAAAACATCTGCCAATTTAACATTCACCCTAATGAAACCCCAGAGACTATTATAATTTACATGAGCGTGGGATGTGCTTGTTTAAGAACCCTGTGTGACTTTGTACAAGTAGATGACCTTATAATAGACACAAGTAATCATTCGAACATCTGTATCTGCAATTTCGTTAGTCTTACAGGATGTGATTTCAATTATACTGCTCCTGTCACAACTTATCAATTGTTATGATCCAATTATAAATTAGTTCAAGATTGGCAGCCCACGCCTATTGGAATGGATCTGACCCTAGTAAGAAAACTTTTGCATCATGAAAATTTAAAAAGATTGATGAAACAGGTCCAAGAAAGTGGACAAAAGACTTTAATTACTGTCCAGCATGATACAGAGAGAATACACCAAATCATGAAATGAGTAAAATCAGATGGAGAACACTATTGGTGGGGTGTGATTACAAAATCTTAAATATACTGACTCATCCAATATTGATATTACTAATAATTACAACAATATAAACAATAGTAAACCTTATCTTTTGGTGTAAATTGAAGAACCTAACAAAACAGATATGGACCTTACAGACAGTAATAAAATATAATGAAACCCTTTTGACTGCAAAAGAATTTGCTTAGGGAAAAGAAAAGGGGGGAATTGATACAGAGAAATGATTACTTGCTTTGAGACTTATTTACTTATAGAAAACTGCTTAGCAACTTATTTCCTTACTTATAGCAAGTTATAGTAATACTTATAGTATTTTTGAATATTGCTAAGAATCCTGCTTGCCCAGACTGTTCTGTGGAATTTTACCAAGGACTACTGTGTTCATCAAAACAAAGCAGTTTACTGTGAAAATCTACCAAGAACTGCAGTGTTCAATAAAATATCATGGTTTTGTCCTTGAGGAACAGGTGTGCTCTAACTAGTTGGGCCTCGGTAATGAGTAAAGATAGCCATATACAGACGGTAGAAGTTTCATTGGTTCCCTTAAATAAGATAGGATGAGTAAACCAGCTGAAAAACATTTTTGTTGTTCAAGAAATTGGCCAAGAGAATCTGCGCATGCTCCGAGGGAAAAACAAGGTGAGAAAGACTACGAGCCTTCCTCCCAAAGACCCCCGAAGACGCCCCCCAGGAGGCAATGCGCAGGCGCAAAGATAACATAAACTGCTGACACCAGCCTCTAGAACTAACCCAGCCTTACTCGTGCATATGTATGTTTGTGTTATGTAATCCAATGAATATGTATATCCACACTCTATAAGTTTTTGGTAAAATGTGTGGTGGGTGTGCAAGCTTTGTGGAGAAAATCCCTTGCACCCCGGTGCCGGAGTAAATATACCTGCTTTATAACTCTATTTCGAGTTGTAGAGTCTTTTTCCGCAAATCGCCTGTCCCAAGACAGCACACTGTGGTCCCCAAAACTACGATTATTTATACACACAATCTATACATATTCAATACACTAATACATATCTACTAAGTGATCGGTCATAATCTCTATGCTTAGCATGTAAATTAGCATGCATGCCTGGTTTGCCTTCTCTGCCTTTTTTTTTTGAGTTGGGGGTGAAATCAGAGGCAGTGGTCCATGGGTCGGTAGTCATGATCTCCCCCTGCCGGAATTACCTTCTACCTAGTTTCCTCATAATTTGGCAGACATAGGCAGGTCATCACAGCTCATTGTCTCTACTTCCCATTAATCCTACCAAGGTTTTTCCCAATCCTCTGTCATATTTGGGATATGTACACAACAATTATCATTATTTAATTTTAGATACCCACAGACACCATGCTCATGTAGCAGCAATAAATTCAAGGCTAGGTGATTTTGAAGGGTCATTTGAGAGGTAGTTTGCTGTGGGAGGCATCGGCCTGTCAGCCTTGCACAGCGTCTGAGAAACAGCCAGGCTTTGATAAAAAACAGGCCTTGGGAGAAAGATAAGAGACTGCTGAGCTGTGCTAAGGTGGCAGAGGAAAACAACGGACAGCTGCAACACTGAGCTGTGGAAAAGTACTGAACTGAGAGAAGTTACCGCCGCGTGAACAGCACGTGAACAAGAAGTTGATTGGTCTGCACAGCGCGTGTTAGAGTGGTCTTATGCTGATAGGAGACAAGGTTGATAGCTGTCTAATTGCTGATTTGCTAATTATGAAGTAAGAGCTTTGGCGAGAGCATAAGTATGTACTATTGGAAAAATAAACGGCTTTGCTTGTTATAACTCTCATAGAGTTGTGCAGGTCCAATATCCTCCTGCAACAAATGGTGACCCCGATGTCCCAGGACGGAGCGCGGAAGACGCCGCGGGAGAATCCCCAATTGGAGGTACTGTCTGCAGTGGGGCTGTGGCAGGGAGGTAGGAGAACAGTCGATTGACGGAAACTCACCCGGGAGAGGTGATCAATCGGGGGCAGCATGGGGCAGAACAAGTCCGCAGAGGAGACGGCCACTGTCAGACTCCTGCTGCATATACTCTCTAAGAGAGGGATAACTTATAATGAAACTTCTGTACGAAGGTTACTTAAATGGTGCAGAAACCACGGCTATCCTGCCGATACCCTCACAGCCTTTAAACAAGCAAAATGGGCTGAAATAGGTGAACAGTTGTGGGATGCTATTTCCAAGGGGGATCAGCATGCCAGTGAGCTAGTGACCACTTGGAAGTTGGTTTCGGACACTCTTAAAGTGCGGAGTTGGCGGCGGCGGCCCCGGGCCTCCCCGAGCCCCCCAGCCGCGGAGCGACTGCCTGCGGCCATCTGGCACCGCACGATCATCCGTCCCGCCTCCCCCGAACACCAAAAGCGGCAGTTTTTACAGAAGGTGCTGACACTGTGATGCGGAGTCCCTTGTCCATTCTAAAAGGACTAACTTTAAACCTTTCTGATGGTCAGTACACTAAAGGCCTTGATTTAAAAACAAAGAAGGGGGAATTTTCTGGACGCACCACATAATCAACTAGCAATGGCTTTATATATTCTCAATGGTGGTTTGATGTTTGCAGTATTTGTCATTTTATGTTGTGTGAGTAACAAGTGTGAGGGGCCCCTTTGTGTGGGTGTGTGACTGTTCTGCAGGTGTGAGACGCAGCCCAGCTGCAGCTGCGGAGTGCGGAGTTCTCTGACCCGCAGTTCCATTATCCCGCGAGGGAAGCGGCCGCAGAGGAACGAAGCGCAGGGCAGACTCTGTACCAGTGCGGGGGTAGTGCAGGAGGAGTGAACATTCCTTAGTACAGAGGGTCGTAGTGCCCGCCCGCTGGGTCATCGGTGCTGCCTGTTTGTTCGTGCTCAGTGTTTGAAGTGTCATAGGTGAAATATCTCCTCTAGCGGGAGGCAGTAATTCTGTGTTAATTGTTGTCTTGAATTTAGGTGCATACTCTGTGGGGAGAGTGCACCTTTGTACCATCTGCCTGAGGGGATATTGTCAGCTTACTTGGGTAGCGTTTTAAGGTAAAGTAGACGAGATGGGAAGCGGCCAGAGTGGGGGAATAGTCAAAAAGAGTCCCCTAGGCTGTATTTTTAAACGCTGGAAGAAGATAGGGGGACCTCCAGGCGCAAGTGTGAAAAAAAGACACTAATCAAATATTGCAATCAGTGGTGGTTTATAATAATTTAGTCGATACCGATCAGGCATGCACCTAGCAGCCTCTGAGTCAGTAACATCATTAAATACCATGGTATCCTTGATACCAACAGGAGTATATAGACTGTTGGGAAATGAACAAAAAAAAAAAAAAAAAAAAAAAAAAGAGTGCATTATTACTGGGAAGTTCATCTACAACCTTACAGGGGTTGTTAATTTTACCAGGGGTCATAGATGCTGATTATGAAGGGGAAATCAGAATTATGGCCTGGACCCCTGGACCCCCGTGTTCAGTAGCAAAAGGGTCAAAAATTGCTCAGCTTGTTTATTTTACTGTGGCTCCCCTAATAGTATGCTGAGAAGCCAGGGTGACTCAGGATTTGGATCAGCAGGTACTCCTCAAATATTTTGGGCTCAGACAGCGACACAAGGTCGACCTCTAATAAAATGTGCCCTCACTAAAGCAGAAGAATCTGTTGAACTGACAGCCATTTTAGATACTGGTGTGGATGTGACCGTAATATCTGCGAGCAGATTGGCTGTTAGCTCGGGTAACTCAAGTGCTTTTCAGGGTTGGTGGTCATGCTGTAACATTTCAAAGCAAAGATCTCATTCATGTAAGGGGCCCAGAAAACTGGGTAGCAAATATTCATCCATTTATATTGGAAACCCCTATTACATCATGGGGTCGTGACTGTATGGCTCGATGGGGAACTCAAATTGGATCAAATTTGTCTTAATTGCCACTGCAGCACAACCCACCCCTAAACCCACCCTGAAACTAACCTGGAAAACAGAATCACCTGTGTGGGTGGATCAGTGGCCCTTGCCAATGGAAAAGTTGTGCTATCTTAATGATTTAGCACAGGAACCTGTGTGTATCATTGTTCCGGTTACTATGCACATGTTACAGTGGCTAATACAAATGTCTTTGAGTAAGCACGGCTTTCACATGCATTTTTTCCACCAAAACGCCAGAGCAATACAAAACCAGTTTTATTTATCAAGGATCAGGCTAAAGACATCATCGCGACTTGCCCTGAATACCAGAGGACTCCCTCTCTTCAACAGCTAGTGGTGTCAACCTTCAGGGACTCATCTCCTCAGAATTATGGCAATCTGACGTCACTCACTTAGCTGCATTTGGAATGTTAAAATATGTACATGTGTTTGTTGATACCTTTTCTGAAGCAGTGTGTGCGTCCTGCCATACAGTGGGGAGTCAAGCATCTGAGCGGCATTCCCCACTCACCGACCGGACAGGCCATCGTGGAGCGTACGCATGGCACGCTAAAGCATCTATTACAACAACAAAAAGGGGGAGATGGAGGATATCTATCTACACCTCACGAAAGGCTGAATAAGGCATTATATGTCATGAACTTTTTAAACATTTCCCCTGCCTCACAGGTGCCGTCAATATTGCATCACTTTTCATCACAGATACCAGATCAACAAGAAGTCCAGCGCAAGGCTCAAGTGTTAGCAAAAAACCTGGAAAGTGGTAACTGGGAAGGACCATATCCTTTAATAACCTGGGGAAGAGGTTATGCTTGTGTCTCCACAGGTCACGGTCCCCGGTGGTTACCGGCAAGGTGTGTGCGACCATACCTGAGGCGTGAGAGGCAGCTTTTGGTGGACACTCAGGAGCCGGCTGTGGGTGCCTGTGGATGCCCCTGTGCCGACAGTTTGCGGTCTCTTCGACTGATCATTTAAGCAGAATGTATGGGTAATGCTTCCTACTGCAATAGGACCAAATACACTATCTCTGTCCTTAATCACACTACAGTTGCCAACTCTTTTCAGAGAGAATGCTAACAGTAATTGCAACTCCTTGATGAAATATATAGGCTTACTAGTCACTAGTGAAATATGTAGCTTAGACAAAATGTAGTTATTAATAAGGATGAAATGGTATAAGAATGTGTGTATTCAACTTTGTTTAGCAATATTAAGAATTAAGAACTCAAGTGTTTAACCTTATTAGAAACTCCCTTGGTTTTCCCCCTTGAGTGGTGGCCAGGCTCTGGGTGAAACCCAACAGGAGGATGAAATCAGATGTTTCCGCTCAAAGAAAATTGCCAGTTATTTTGGCCTGTTGATTTAGAGCCTGGACCTGCTTGCAGCGATGTTGGATGCCTCACCTACGGATGGACGCATCGTGTAGGATTTTCGGTTTGTGAGGAAGGGTACTCTAAATCCTCGCTGCGTCCAGGGTTCCCCAGCAATTGCGGATCTGAATATTAGTACCCCATTAAGTGTGCCATTCTGTATCTTCCTTATTTTGTAATACTTAGTCAAAGACTGTCCTAGTCTTTTTAACTAGTAACTGTAACTGCTGTTTTATTTTTAGCCTTTTGTAGAATTGTTTTAGGTATACTGTGTTTTTTGAAGTTTTTCTAAACCTTAATTGATAAAGCTCTGAAACAAGTCTTGCAGGTGCAGCTATAAAACAAAGAAGGGGGAGATGTGGGAGGCATTGGCCTGTCAGCCTTGCACAGCCTCTGAGAAACAGCCAGGCTTTGGTGAAAAACAGACCTTGGGAGAAAGATAAGAAAGTGCTGAGCTGTGCTAAGGTGGCAGAGGAAAACAACGGACAGCTGCAACACTGAACTGTGGAAAAGTACTGAACTTAGAGAAGTTACTGCCGCGTGAACAAGAAGTTGATTGGTCTGCACAGCACGTGTTAGAGTGGTGTTATGCTGATAGGAGAAAAGGTTGATAACTGTCTAATTGCTGATTTGCTAATTATAAAGTAAGAGCTTTGGCGAGAGCATAAGTATGTACTATTGGAAGAATAAACGGCTTTGCTTGTTATAACTCTCATAGAGTTGTGCAGGTCTGATATCCTCCCGCAACAGTTTGCAGCTGCACATTTAAATCCTGAAGACCAATTCTTGTTGCAATTGCTAATGCTTCAATTTGTCCTGTTAAATTGTACAGCCAAACACAATTTTGGTATGATGCTATAGGGGAACTGAAAATTGATTCTAAATACCCATCCTGCTTTGATTCCTGTCTTTTTCTCCACAATGGACATAAGCTTAACATCCCTAGAGTAATTTGCTTTCTGGGCCCTCTCAAGGGTAATTGAGTTGACCAAGTTCCGTCACTGCTCATCCAAACACTATGTCCTATGGGGGGAAGAGTCTCCCATTCACAATTTTTAACAGATATCTTTAATAGGAGTAGAATAATTCCTACACAAACATCCTAACTGTAAAG
The DNA here is from genome assembly GCA_017315185.1 of Bubo scandiacus. Taxonomy (NCBI): domain Eukaryota; kingdom Metazoa; phylum Chordata; class Aves; order Strigiformes; family Strigidae; genus Bubo; species Bubo scandiacus. Next base: position 792,585 of record MU210525.1, on the reverse strand, counting down.
CTCAGCCAATGGTCCTAGTCTTTGGATTTCAGATATATTTGTTAAGCAATTAAAAAGTCAAGTATAGTTCCAGTTATATACCTTAGGAGCCAACATAAATTTTTAGAACCATCTCTTAATATTTTCCACTTTTCTAGCCCAAACACCTTTTCCTTTGTTAGATTGAATTCTAATAGGCCTGTATCATTAGTTAGCATGGTGTCAAAGGTTCAGTTCAAATTCAGTTGAAATTCCCCAGTTGTGGTGGGTTGACCTTGGCTAAATGCCAGGTACTCACCAAGTCGCTCTATCACTTCCCCCGCTTCCCCTTTTTTCTCAACAGGGCAAAGAGGGGAAAGAAAATAACCAGCCCTTGTGGGTAAAACAAAAGCAGTTTTAATATAAGCAAAGAGAAGCAAAGGTCCGCACGCGGAAGCAAAAAAAAGAAAACAGATTTATTCTCTACTTCCCATGAACAGGCGATGTCGGGCCTTCTCAGGAAGCAGGGCTCCAGTACGCGTAGTGGTTGCCTCGGAGGACCAAGGGTGACCCCACCCCCTTCCTCCTTTCTCCCAGCTTTATACTGAGCAGACGTCATATGGTCTGGAATATCCCTTTGGTCAGTTCGGGTCAGCTGTCCTGGTTGTGTCCCCTCCCAAGATCTTGCCCACCCCGTCCCACTGTGGGGGGGAAAATGTCGGAAAGAGCATGAGGGCTGCTACAGTGGAAAACCAATTCTGGCTCAGCCAGACCCGGTACAGTCTCCACCCCTTATTCCATACCATTTACGTCATGCCCAGGTCCCACATAACACTCATTTATTCATTCTGTAAGCTTTCTTCACTCCTGTAGATGTTCAGGGGCATCACCCTTTTCCAGTGCAGTTTGAATTAGTCCATGACAAATAGTGGGGCTGTGCTTCCACCCCTGGGGCAGTCGATTCCAGGTATATTGGACACCCCTCCACGTGAAAGCAAACTGTGGCCTGCACTCTTCTGCCAAAGGAATTGAAAAGAATGCATTGGCAATGTCGATTGTGGCGTACCACTTGGCTGCCTTTGACTCCAGTTCATATTGGAGCTCTAACATATCTGGTACAGCAGCACTCAGTGGTGGCGTCACTTCGTTCAGGCCACGATAGTCTACTGTCAACCTCCACCCTCCGTCAGACTTTCGCACTGGCCATATTGGGCTATTAAAAGGCGAATGTGTCTTACTGATGACACCTTGGGTCTCCAGTTGATGGACCAGTTCTTGGATGGGAGCCAGAGAGTCTCGGTTCGTGCGATACTGCCGTCGGTGCACGGTCCTCGTAGCAATTGTCACCTGTTGTTCTTCAACTCCCAACAGTCCTACAACAAAAGGATCTTCCGAGAGGCCAGGCAGATTAGACAACTGTTTGACCTTCTCCGTGTTCACACTGGCCACACCAAAAGCCCATCGGTATCCTTTTGGGTCTTTGAAATACCCCCTCTTGAGGTAGTCAATGCCCAAGATACAAGGGGCTTCTGGGCCAGTTACAATGGGATGCTTTTCCCACTTGTCCCCGGTCAAGCTAACCTCGGCCTCCAGTACGGACAGTTCTTGACATCCCCCTGTCACTCCTGAGATCCAGATAGGTTCTGCCCCTCTATAACTTGATGGCATTAATGTACACTGTGCCCCGGTGTCGATTAAAGCCTGGTACTTCTGTGGCTTTGATGTGCCAGGCCATCGAATCCACACTGTCCAATACACCCGATTATCCCTTTCCTCCTCCTGGCTGGAGGCAGGGGCCCTCTATTCCTGTTCTTGGTCAGAGTATTCACTGTCTGACCCTTGCCGTGCCAGGCCGGAGACTCCTTCATCAGGGCCAAGGGAGGTGATCTCAGTCTTCCTGTATCTGGGAGATCGCTGATTACTTTCTTGCGGTTTCACACCAGCTACATTAACAACCTTCTTGGATGTCTTCTTCTTGGCAGGGGTCTTTCCTCGCAATTCATATACACGAGCTTCCAACTTGAAGGTGGGTTGACCATCCCACTTCCTCATGTCCTCCCCCTGGTCACGCAGGAAGAACCAAAGTTGGCCACGTGTCATGCGCCTGGGGTTCCCTTTCCCTCTGACTGGGGTGGAAGAGAACTGATTTGAACCCCACCCCCTTCCTCCTTTCTCCCAGCTTTATACTGAGCAGACGTCATATGGTCTGGAATATCCCTTTGGTCAGTTCGGGTCAGCTGTCCTGGTTGTGTCCCCTCCCAAGATCTTGCCCACCCCATCCCACTGTGGGGGGGAAATGTCGGAAAGAGCCTTGGTGCTGTGTAAGCACTACTCAGCAGTAGCCACAACACCAGTGTGCTATCAACACCCTGCCAGCTCCCAACATAAAACACAGCACCATGAGGGCTGCTACAGGGGAAAACCAATTCTGGCTCAGCCAGACCCGGTACACCCGCATGTAATTGTTCTCCAACTAATATATGGACAATTTGCAGCCTTTCCTGTTTCAATGGCCATTGATCTATCCACACAGGCGTTTCTGTTTTCCATTTAAGTTTGAGGATGGGCTGCTCATCAATGGCCATCAATGAAAAGGCTGTGTAACCAATGTTGTTTTGACCTGACCCAGGACATCTTGCCCGAGTAACGTGATAGGAACTTGCATCACATAAGGTTTCGTGGTGACCTGAGCCCCATCAGGAAATTTGACTACAATTGGATCTTTGCTAATTCTGGTGGCTTGGGACCCCCCACTGCCAAACACTCCTGTTGCTGCTGCAATGGTAGGCCATGAAGCAGGCCATTGCTGAGCCGATATGATTGTAATATCAGCCCCTGTATCTACTAACATTTTTAATTTCTTCCATGTCCCATCAGGAGATTGGATAATCATGTCACATTCTGGTTTTACTCAGCTTATATCAAGAGACAAATATACTTGCGGTTCGCCGGTTGATCCGAATCCACCAGTCCCCTGATTACCTTCTCCTACATTTGGAACACAGGCTTTAAACGGCACAAGCTGGGCTATTTTGCTACCTTTAGGAATAAACACAGGTGGCATTAACGTTTGAACCATTATTTTTACAACACCAGTATAATCTGCATCAATTACTCCTAGTAACACTTGAATGCCTTGATGAGTCGTCGATTATCTCCCTATTAAGAGAGCACTCAATCCAAACCCTAACGGTCCTTTTACATTGCTATCCACTAAGTGGACTTTCTGATCTTGTATTGTAATGTCTACTGCTGTTTCCACGTCCACTCCGGCACTCCCTGCTGTGGCGGAGGCGATATTGGACAGGAAACTACCTCCTGTTCCTGATTTTGAGCTTGCCATACACCCCTTATTTGTGTCTGAGCGCGAGGGGGATTCGCGCTCTTCTTCTGGTTTCCCGAGAGCCTTCTACACTCTTGAGTGTTATGATTATGTTTCTGACAATTATCACACCATTTTTGAACTTTTGGGTTCTTACATTGGTTTTGAAAATGACCTTCCTTGCCACAATTGTAGCATTTTTTCCCCTGTTTCTCTCCCTTATTCTTAAAAAATGGTGCAACCACTTCACGCCCTGCAGCGGCGTAGGCTGCAATATTAGCTTGTTGCATTCCTCGGTTGGTTAACTCAATCATATCAGCTACAGATGCTCCCTGTGGGAGGGTCACTAACAGCCGCTTGGTAGATGGGTTGGCATTTTCAAAGGCCATTAACTTAAACATATTTTCTTTCATCTCTAGGGTCATGTCAGGTTGTTGTTCTAGAGAGTCATAAAGGCTATCTACAAATTTTGAAAAAGGTTCATTAAGTCCCTGTTTTACTGCTACAAACTTGTCCTGTTTCTTTCCTTCTTTATCAGGTACAGACATTAGGGCCTGACTGGCTATTGACTGTGATAACCGTAACACTTCATTAAAGAAATTGACCTGTAGATCTACCGCGGCGAAGGGCCCTGTACCTAATAGCATCTGTGCTTGGACAAGATAAAGGGCATCACCCTGTGGACGTGGACGAGCCTGTTCATTGTTAGCTAACTTCGCCCACGTGCTTTCAAATAACATTTTTTGAGATGGAGTTAAAATAACTGCCGCTATTTGATCAATATCTTTTGGAATTAACAATGATGACGAGAAGATATAATTAATGATTTGTTTGGTTAATTGATGATGGAGACCATTTTGTAGTACTGAGGCCCTAGCCTTTTCAAGCAGCTTCCAATCGAAGGGATCCCACTCATTGGCACCAGTAACAGTATTAAAGGAAACTGGAAATGCTTGTACGCTTTCTGGGATACAAGACCCTTCTACTATAGCATCTTTTATGATTCCTTTCCATCGGCGCATAGCTACAGAGGCACTCTGCACCTGTGAAGAGAAAAGATGTGAAGTTGCAGGGTGAGGTGGCGGGGACGCAGTCACTGTCTGTGATAATGATGAGAGGAAGGGATCGGTAGCAGGCACGAGAACTGGATATTCGAGCGATGGATCAGGAGGAGCAGATGGTTGTGGTCCCGTATTTGACAAAAAGGTATATGATTTTCCCTCCATCTTCTCTTCCTGTGCTGCAGCTAATTTCTCAAGCTTCTCTACAAGCTGCAGGAGTAAGGTTTCAGTGTTTGAAGAGGCAACTTGCAAGGCGGGGGTCTGTTCTCCTGTGGTGTTGCCTTGTGAGGGAGGCAGAGGCGGGTACAAGTCTTTCTTACCCGTGCCCTCATCTGCGTCCCGCCCACTATTGGAGTCTTTAGCCTCTTCCGGTTTCTCCTCAGTCCCTTTCCAGTTAGCATCAGGTACACTTCCGCTATTTCCAGCTCCTGATTGTGTAGTTTTGGGTCTAGCCCCCATTGCTCGCCACGGTCCCGGCAGCACAATCGATGAGGCAAATGGATTTTTTGGCTGACCCAGCGTGGCGGGAGCCGCAAGCAGCATAGAGCACCCCCCACCCTCGTCGCTCCGGGGTGAAGGGGCCGGACCGTCCCTCCGGCCGTGGCTGGGGCAGTGCAGCAGCAGCGGCGGCGGCGGCGTGGCTGACATATCAGAGTTAGAAGCCGCTCCGAGAGCTGCAAAGGCAAAAGCAGCAGCCGCGCGCTCACTACTCATCTCCTGTAGTGTTTCTCGGATTAGTTTCCATAGCATGGTATAACTGCTCACTTCTTTTGCCGACTTTCCTCCATCACTAACCGAGTCCCATAGCTGTTTCCCTATGGCTTCCCAGGTAGCCACTTCAAATGCAAGCCCTACACTGGGGATAAGTCCCTTCTCTCAGCTCCATTTCAATAAGACTTCTAGGGCGGACTTGTCATATTTTATTTCTCTCATTGAGAGGATATGTTGGAGGAGTTTCACCACTGCTTGCTCATCCTTAGTAAGCGTGGACCCCATTCCTCCCTGGCCACCGCCTCTCGCGGCTCCTTAAAGTTAGAGCGCGCTCTTTCTCACCTTCAGACACCGGGGCAGCGTCTGGATCAGTCTCGACCGGCTTTCCACCCGAGATCGCACCTCACCGAGTCCTCATAAGACTTGAACCAATCTGAGGGTCCCTGTTCGGGCGCCACTTGCGGGAGATATGGACACGCACACGATCAATGTGATCAGACAATGCCAATTTTATTGCAGTGAAGCAAGCCTTTTATAATGCTGGTGAGAATCACATGATATAATCACATGGTATAATTCTTTCTGATTGGACAGTTAGCTTTGCACATGTGCCTTAAGCTCTCTTCTGATTGGATGAAAACTGCCACATCGACATTGTACAAAGTTCCTTCTCCGCCCAAACCCGCACCCTGAAGTTGTTTAACTTCCTGGGTTCTTCCTCATTCGTTCAGGGTCATTTCCTTGTCACATCCTTGCCGAAGCTGAGGCTTTACCAGTCTTGCTCATATGCAGGATTGCTCACATGCCCATTTTCTCGCAGGAAATCCATTACAATCCCCACAACAGGGTCCGTGAGACACCTTGCAAATTCCTAGTGGGGTATGAGATAGGCAATAATATACCTGCTGTACATTCTCCCCACCAATTTTGAGGTAAACACTTCCTGGCCTTTCCGTTTACACATAAGTACCACCAACATGGCGGTAAACTACACCTTTTCTCGCTGGGACCGTGCTTCCACTCAGCAGTATCATGGCATTCGCCTGGGAATTTCCCCCATCCCGTGTAGCTGGTCTTCCTTATTGACCCTCTGGGGTACGTATTATTGCAAGTTTGATAAGCCCCCTTTTTTGTGCTTAAGAACTGGACCGAATTACTTCCCCTGTTTTGCATCATTATCGGCTGTCGGAGTGGCCATGTGCTTTTTGCCCACATTTGTTCGATGGCTTTGGATTCATTATACAAGGCATCATTTCGGTCAACTGGATCTAATATCCATTGATATTCTACCTCAATTTTTAAATCTAGTCCATAAAGACAATACCTGTCATAATTGCCATCGGGTGGTCTCCATACTCCCGTACGATCATGAGGGGTGGGTCCCCCTACCCAACCTGTCATGTTTGTAAACCGTGGAATGTTAAATTTGGGAATGCCTAAAAAAGGAAATTGACCTGATTTTGGTAATTCTGTGCATACCCAGCAATCTGACAAATTATTTCCTTGAGCCATCCCGTGAAGAAGGCCTACAAAGAAATTCTGATTCCATGCTACCACAACGGCATAGACATTGACCAAAATTATCGTGAAAAATACAATTTTCCTGGCCCAATTTGTGTAACCTTCCATGGAGATCTTCTTCACTCTGGTATGATGGATCCAGGCGCTCTGCTCCTTGATCTTAATTGCCGTAAAGGAGGTGAGGAGTACTTGGAACGGTCTTTCCCATTGTGGTTCCAGAGTCTTTTCTACAAGAGGCTTAACATACACATAATCCCCAGGCTGTATATTATGCACAGGTCCATCTAACCCTCTACTTTGGGTTCCAAACACATGTTTTCCAATTTTATTGAGCTGTTTACCCAATGCCACCAGATATGAAGTTATAGTCTCATCCCCTGCCTGCGTGGATATGCCCTTTTGTATGCTATAGGGTCGTCCGTACAGAATTTCAAAAGGACTTAACCCCTCTCTTGCCCTTGGCTTAGTTCGTATGCGCAGAAGGGCCACAGGGAGAGACTGAGGCCAAGCCAAATTAATCTCCTGTCCAAGTTTCACAATCTGCTGTTTGATTAAATGATTCATCTTTTCTACTTGGCCACTTGACTGGGGATGATACGGGGTATGAAGCTGCCAATCTATACCTAAATGGCGGCTGATTTGTTGCACCACCTTTGAAATGAAATGTGGCCCTCTGTCAGAGGATATTGTTGCTGGAACCCCAAAGCATGGTATTATTTCTTGTATTAATATTCTGGTCACCTCCTGAGCTTTGGCGGTTCTGGTAGGGAACGCTTCCAGCCAGCCTGAAAAGGTGTCTGTTAATACCAGTAGGTATCTATACCCCCCTTTTCTTGGAAGTTCTGAAAAATCAATCTGCCATTGTTGCCCAGGCCCATTGCCTTTCCCAATTCAGCCCATTTCCAATCTGGGGGTATTTTTAGGATTAGTCTGGAGGCAAAGATCACACTGCTGAGTCACTTGTCTTACTGTAGTATATAAATTTCTAGCTCTAATATCTCTAATTAAGTGTTTATATAGGGCCTCTGCTCCCCAATGTCCTTTCTTATGTTCCTCCCTTACTAGGGACCATATTAAAGAAGAGGGAATGACTATCTTTCCTTGTGGGGCGAGGGCCCAACCTTCCTCATTATATGATCCTTCCAGATCTGTGATAAGTTTTTGATCTTCTTTAGTATAATTAGGCTTACCCTCTAGGGAAATTTGCCCATCAGGGATTAAGGCTCCTTCTACTTTTACCTCTCCTTTGGCTGCTCGTTTTGCCTCTCTGTCCGCCAGCTCATTTCCCTTCTCCAAATCCGAGTTCACCTTTTGGTGTGCCTTGATGTGCATGATTGCTACTTTTTTAGGAAGCTGGACTGCTTCCAACAGTCTCAGAATTTCCTCTGCATGTCTGATGTTTTTACCCTGTGAGTTCAATAGTCCTCTCTCTTTCCAAATTGCTCCATGCGCATGTACGACTCCAAAGGCGTATTTTGAGTCCGTATAGATATTCACAGCCTTGCCTTGGGCCAACTCCAAAGCGCGGGTCAGGGCAATTATTTCTGCCTTTTGCGCAGAGGTATTCATGGGCAAATGCCCTGATTCTATTATTTCCTGGCTGGTAGTAACGGCATACCCAGCATGTCTTTTACCACTTAGGGCATAGCTGCTTCCATCCGTGAACCAGTTCTCTGTGTTCTCCATAGGGCTGTCTCTCAAGTCCATGCGGCTCGAATATGTCGCTTCGATGGTCTCTAGACAGTCATGTTGTACTGGTTCTCCTGTGTTCCCACTGAAGAAAGAGGCTGGATTGACAATGTTAGTAACCACAATCTCTACATCATCTTGTTCTACCATTGCAGCTGATATTTCAAGAATCTTTGCGGGGAAAGCCAATGTCCACCTTTCGCCTCCAGCACTGCAGACACTGTATGGGATACTAACATAGTCATTTTCTGGCCCAAGGTGAATTTTCGGGCTTCCTGGATGTTTAATACCACAGCCGCGACTGCTCGCAAGCATCCAGGCCAACCCTTGGCAGTTGTATCCAATTGTTTGGAAAAGTAGGCAACTGCTCGACGATATGGGCCCAGGTCTTGTGCTAATATCCCCAGGGCAATCCCCTGCTTCTCGTGAGAGAAAAGGAAAAATGGCTTACTTACATCTGGGAGTCCCAAGGCCGGAGCCGACATCAGAGCCTTTTTCAGTAGCTCAAAGGCCTGTATAGTTTCTTTATTCCATTGAAGGTGTTTTTGTTCAGTAGTTGTCAATGCATATAAGGGTTTGACAAGCAGTCCATAATTATAAATCCATAGTCGGCACCACCCAGTCATTCCCAGGAAAGTCCGTAACTCTTTCACTGTTTGTGGCCTCGGGGTCTGACATATTGCTTCTTTTCGAGCTTGTCCTAAAGTTCTTTTTCCAGCACTAATTTCATAACCCAGATAAATCACTTCACACTGCATTACTTGGGCCTTTTTCTTAGACGCTCGGTATCCCTGAAGCCCCAAAAAATTTAGCAGGCTTACCGTCCAAGTTATGCAAGCGTCTTTTGTCTTGGTGGCAATCAAGATATCCTCCACGTATTGTAACAGTTTCCCTTCCTCAGGCGGGGTTGGGGCTTCCCACGACTCGAGGTCTTTTGCAAGTTGGTTGCCAAATATAGTAGGGCTGTTTTTAAACCCCTGTGGTAACACCGTCCAAGTCAGCTGGGTTTTACGTCCGCTTTTAGGATTTTCCCATTCGAATGGAAATATTTTCTGGCTGGCTTCATGGAGAGGGAGGCAAAAGAAAGCATCCTTGAGGTCTAAAACAGTAAACCAGGTTAGTTCAGGTGTCAGTACAGTCAGTAAAGTGTATGGATTTGACACCACTGGGTAGAGGTCTTCAGTTATCTTATTCACTGCCCGCAGGTCCTGAACCACCCGATATGACCCATCAGGTTTACGGACAGGTAATATGGGAGTATTAAAATTAGACTCACATTCTTTCAGTAATCCTAGTTGTAGGAACTTCTCTATAACTGGCTGAATCCCTTCCTGATCCTCTCTCTTCAGAGGATATTGTTTGATTCTTACTGGCTGTTGTCCTTCTTTAAGTCTGACCTCAACAGGTGGGGCATTCTTTGCTTTCCCGGGCACATCAGTGGCCCATACTCCGGGATATACCTGGTCAATAATTTCTTCGCTGATTCTTCCTTCTGTGGGAACACTAGTTAGGGATAAGCTCATTATTTGTATAAACTCTTGGTCATTTACCTCCAGAGTAATCTCTCCTTCTTTGAATTTAATTATTGCACCCAATTGTTCTAATAAATCTCTCCCCAGAAGTGCCTTCGGGGAGTTAGGCATATATAAAAATTTGAGTATGCCCCATTGTTTTCCTAATTTATACCTTAGAGGTTTGCAAAAATATGCCTTTTCACTGGCCAGTCGCCCCCTTTACCATAATATAGTCGTCTTCTAAGGGCATTAGGTCTTAGTTTAAATCTGAGTATGTTGCTCCAGCGTCCACTAAAAATTCTACCTTCTTTTGTTCTTTCCCTAGCTTTATTGTAACCAGCGGATCCGCTAGGGTAGATTCCTCAGGTCCCCGTCAGTCCTCTTTCATATGGGCCACTGCCCTTCCTTTCTGATTACTTCATCCCCTTTCCTTAACTTTCCATTTTTCCAGACACTCATTTTTCCAGTGCCCAAACCGTTTGCATATTGCACATTGATTTTTTCTTAATTGAGGCAGTCCTCACCTAGGTTTCCTTTCTTCTTCTTCCCTAACAAGTGCCAGTACCCTTCTCTGTCCTCGCTTATAATCCTCTTCTCTATTTCTGAACACTCTCCACGCTTCATCCAGTAATACTTCCAGGTTTCTACTTTCTGTGGAACGCAGCTTCTGAAGCTTGCGTCTAATGTCCCCTGTAGATTGTCCTAAAAACAGAGAAACTAATTGTTGTATTCCTACATCTGACCCCGGATCCAATGGTGTGTTGCGACGCATTACGTCCCTCAGTCGATCCAGGAATTCTGATGGTGACTCAGAAGGACCTTGTTTAATTTCATATAATATTGACCAATTTATTGTTTTGGGAATAGCCCTCTCCATTCCTTTTTCAATCCACTCCTGGTATGCCTGCAATCTTTCCATATGTGCAGACCTGTTTGCTTCCCATTTTGGATCTTGGAGGGGGAGATATTCTTTAATATCTCCTCCCGTAGTCTTATAATAATCCTCTGCCAAATTCCCTGCAGTTTTTAAAACTAGTTGCTTTTCCATCTCAGTCAAATGATCTAACAAGAGCTGTATATCATTCCAATCGGGATTATGTTGTTTTACAATAAACCGAAAGTATCTGGTCACGCTTGTCGGATCGTTACGGTAATCCCTGGCAACCTTTTTCCATGCCTCTAAATCGGTAGTAGAGAAAGGTACCTTAATTAAGATTGTCCCTGTGTTAGGTCCTACTGCCTCTCGGAGAGGTGCCTGCAAGACCGTTGGAGCAGACTTTTTCCTGGTGTGGGAGGATACTGGACTACCCAGGGGAGTGGAGGGTCCATCCGAGTCCTCATCCTGTTCCTGTGGTCGAGGGGGAGGCTTGAACAAATCGGTTAGATCCTGCTCTGGTGCCTGATGAATCTTATCTGCTCTAGTGCATCTTTGCCCAATACTGCACGCTGAACAACACCGTTTCAGTTTGCCTTTAAGTTCCTTTTTATTATCTTGTTCAAGGGCGAGTACCAAAGGGTCCTGTGGAGGTACAATCCCGCAGTCCCTTTGCCACTCTGGATGATTTTGGAGAGTGAAAAACATGTCTGCATATGATACCTCATCCCACTTCCCTTCTCTCCTCAAAAACAACATTAGTTGTAAAAGGGTGTTATAATCGAGAGTCCCATTAAACGGCCACTTGGCTTCATTCTCTAATTTATATAGTGGCCACTATTGATTACAATATTTAACAAGATTTCTTTCGCTTTCTGTGCTTCCTGTCCCAGCAATATCTTTCCAGTGGGTCAATATGCATCCCAGAGGGCTCTTCTTTATAACTCCCCCTTGTGTGTTTCCTATTTTAAAATTATTTTCTTTTTAATTTCCACTTAAAGCGTTTCTTACACTGTATTTTAACTCTGTCCCAGTTCTTTTCCCATACGTCCCAAAGCTCTGGAATTAAGCTACTCTTACCACATACAAATTTTATTATTGTTGACTCCTGTCTAGCCCTTTCCCAATTATAAAGATTCGGAAGTGCCGTTTTGGGTAAGCATTTAGGGCATTCAGGCCTTCGCCTATCAGATGCACAATACCACCTTTGTTTACAGAGTTTACACTCCAGCAATACCCAGGCTTGATGGTAACCACCTCTATTATAGAAGTTATAAGGTATCAATCCACAAACAAAATGAGGAATTCTGGTTTTGCTCGAGGGAAGAGCGATTTCAGAAGGTTGTTCCCAATCTAATGCTACAAGTCTCCCTTGAGGGGTTACATATAATCCCTCCAATCGATATAGACCGTTTTCCCTTCTTATCCACTCACTCCCATCATTCAGATAATCACTGGGTTCCAGCCCAAACCACCGGAGGAGAGACTCACTATTCCTTCTCCTCCTACTCATTCATTCATTCCTGCATGCTTCAAAGGCATTCCAAAAACAAAGATCGGATTACAAGAAAAACCTCGGGTTGGTGTATGGGGGCACCAGAAATTAATCACAGGCTCAAATAACACTTTTTATAATCTGACATACACTTCATTCCCTTCGTTCATCTCCGGTCGCTCTCCTCGCGGAGAACACGGAACCGCGGATCAGAACTCCACACTCGTTTCGCAGCTGTGCTGCGTCTCATACACACACACAGATACTCATTCACTCATCTAAAAGCTAGCTTAATATGATGTTCTTTGTAACTCATCTGAGTTGTTTATTCTTGGATCCACAATTTGCTGATGTTATATCTTGGTACCGGGCGCACCATACAAATGTTTTTAAGTGGTAATACAGTTTCCTAAACATACATAAAATTCCTAGGCATTTTATAAATTAAATACACAGTTACTACATGCCAGTTGGTATCCTTCCAACAGCTGTTAATGTTTTACCAAAACCACTCAAGAGATTCCACTTACCCTTCTCCTGCTTCTTACACAGTCATTAGCAGGTCCATCCTGGCTCCCAAAACTGGGATGCAGCGGTGACCTCGGATTCACTCGATCTACTCCCAAGATCGCTAGCGGCCGCTCTATCGGTCAGCGAATCCCCTTTACCCGCATACAGGGTACCCTCCTCCCATACGGGGACTATGCTGTATGCCAGACGTCTCTGCGCGATTTATCAGCAGCCCCAGCCAGCGTACGACTTATTGGATTCCCTCGTTAAACATACCGTTTGTCCGCAGCTGTAGACGGTCGTTGTTTGCCCCCGCAGTGAGTGGCTGGGAGCAGAGTTCCTCCGAGAAAGGACTCAGGGCGCGCCTAGGATGTCCGCTCCTCAGTCTATCCTGCAGCCGAGCAAAGCACGTCCCATCTGGGGTGCCAAAATGACTTGCGGAAACACGACTCCACAACCTATAAGGTTATAAAGTAGGTATGTTTATTCAGCGCTGAGGCACACGGGGGATCGCTCCACCACAAACGTGCGCCCCTCTCGTGGCACCTTGTCTTGGCTTTATGCTACAAAGCATCACATATTCATAATACGCCTATACATATGCATGACCTATCCCTGCTTCGTATTATAATGAGCCTGAAAGTCTTTTTTATATGTTCCGCCCCGGTCTCCTCCTAGTTGCGTCTGCGCAGTGTGTCCCGGTGGTCGTGGGCTGGGGTCGCAGAGATGAAGTAGCTCCTCTTCCTCACTGTTGAACTTTTTACCTCCGTTCCTTGCGCAGTCTCTGTAGCCTCCTGGACTCAGGCCGGACCATAGGGTTGGTTTTGACCAGTTTTTAGGGCTGTCTTCCTATTCCATCAGGAAGCGTTCCCTCACAGCTTCCATTAATCAAGGCTTCTATATTGTTCTGCTCTCTGGCCCATCAACTATGATCTATTATCGTATTTAATCTTAGTTATCTTTTAACTAATGAGCCTCTAGCCCCTAGCCTGATCTCTAAGTCTTCTATCTTTATGTCTAAACTAAGTTATACCTTCATTTCTCGAGTGCCTAATTTCTATATCCTATTTTAATTTCCTAGTTCCCCATCTCAATTCAGGCTTTTAAAATTTTCCCTTCATCTACCTCAGAGGTCTATAATAAAAGTGTTCACTGGCCTGGATTTCTGGATTTGCATTGCAATTAAATATACTATAGCTTTTGAGTTAAATACGCTATAGTTTGGGCAAAGTTATTTTCCAAATAATAGCTTCTACTATGAACTAAATATCAGGTGTACCTATTTCTGGCTTCCCATATATCAGTAACTGACATTTAAAGCCAACAAGTAGACAATTAGTACTAAATGTTTCTATGAATTATTCTCTTTCTGAATCTGCTGTTTACCTTGCATAAGGAAGTACTGTTCCTGCTTGCAATAGCAGAGGTTGTTGGGGAACTAATGATCAGTACTAGCACTTACCTGCAGCACTTGCTTCCTGGCTTGGACAGCACCTTCTCTTTGCAATGCTGCAATACTTTGCAATACTGATTCACTCTAGCACATAAGGAGTTGTTTGGTGGCTAATGAATGAAGGCTGACTTGCGGAAAATAAACTCTACAACTTTGGGGTTGTAAAGCAGGTATGTTTATTCAGCGCAGGGCACATGGGGGATCGCACCACCACAAGCATGTGCGCCTTCCCGTGGCCTTTGCCTTGCCTATATGGTACAAAGTGTTGTTTATTCATTAAGCGCCTATACATATTCATAAGCTATCTCCGCCTCCCCTCGCTTCTTATTTTAATCAGGTCCCCCCTCCTCTTGCGACTGCACATTGAGTTCCTCAAGTCCTGGGCAGTGGTCGTGTAGATAAAGTACCTCCTCTTCCTCTTGTTCTGCGCAGGCTTAGTTGTTCTTTGCTTCTTATCCACACTCCTAGGTCAGTTTGTACCGGAGATTTATCACTGACACATACCCCCTCAAGGACGAGAGGAAGTCCCATCTTTGGCCTAGGAGATTGTATCCTAGCAACATTATCAGCACCTGGTGTTTTTCAACGTGGGGCCCCCTTTCTCTTTACGCAGCTTCTTCCCCCTCACATCCTTTTGACTAAGACAGTTTACATTTCCCCTATCATTCCCCCCTTTTCTTTTTACTTAGTAAATTCTTTTACTATTTCTTTAGTATATTGTCTACTATCCTATTACTCCTAAAAGTTAGAACATCTACTTTAACTTAAGAGCTGGGTTATGGTATAAAGCATCATACATGATTTGCAACCGCTATAGCAAGTCTCCAGTTCCATATGTTAGCTAAAGTTAAAAATGTGTTGCAGCTGGAAGACTCCCCACTTGCGGTGTCCCAAAAGTCATCATGTCCAAAGAGGGCCTGGGACCATGGCCATTCAGTGAGTCCTTGACTAAAAATCTGGGGAAAGGTGATTGCCAAACTTATCGTGAGAAGCGCAGTTTTCCTGGTCGAATCTGAGTAACTTCCCATGGCGGTTTGTGTGCCTTCTTCGCCCGAGTGTGATGGATCCAAGCTGAGTATTCCTTAATCTTGAGGGCTGTGAACGTTGTAAGCAGTACCTGAAAGGGTCCTTCCCACTGCGGTTCCAGCGTTTTTCTGTAAGAGACTTAACATACACATAGTCCCCCGGTTGTATATTATGCACTGGCCCATCTAACCCCCTAACCCGGGTACCAAACACATGCTTTCCGATTTTATTGAGGTGTTTACTTAGGGCTATCATGTATGATGTCATGGTTTCTTCCCCGGCCTGCATTGATGTTCCCTTCTGCACCGTGTAAGGCCTGCCATACAGCATTTCAAAAGGACTCAACCCTTCCTTAGCCCTGGGTTTGGCTCGTATGCGCAGAAGAGCCAAAGGGAGGGCCTGGGGCCAGGTCAGGTTTGACTCCTGGCCAAGTTTTACTATTTGCTGCTTAATTAAATGATTCATTTTCTCCACTTGGCCACTAGATTGGGGACGATACGGGGTATGAAGTTGCCAATCTATACCCAGATATCGACTAATTTGCTGGACTATTTTTGAAATAAAATGTGATCCTCTATCCGAGGATATAGTTGCTGGAACTCCGAAACGTGGAATTATTTCCTGTATCAGTACTTTTGTCACTTCCCGGGCCTTAACTGTTCTAGTAGGGAACGCCTCTGGCCATCCAGAAAAGGTATCTGTTAACACTAATAAATATCGATACCCCCCTTTTCTTGGAAGTTCTGAGAAATCAATTTGCCATTGTTGTCCTGGTCCATTTCCTTTCCCAATTTGTCCTACCTCTATATGGGGGGTATTCCTGGGATTAGTCTGGAGGCAAAGATCACATTGTTGCGTCACCTGTCTTACTATAGTATATAAGTTCCTGGCCCTAATGCTTTTAACCAAATATCGGTATAGGGCCTCAGCTCCCCAATGGCCCTTTCGGTGTTCTTCTTGTACCAAATGTCTAGTTAAATAGGAAGGGATTACTATCTTTCCTTGGGGAGTGACAGCCCATCCTTCCTCATTATATGAACCTTCCAAATCTGTAATAAGTTTTTGATCCTCTTTAGTATAAGTGGGCTTACCTTCCGTGATAGTCTGTCCGTCAGGGACTAGAGCCCCCTCCATTTTTACCTCTCTCTTGGCTGCTTGTTTTGCCTCCCTGTCCGCCAGTTCATTTCCTTTTTCCAAATCCGTGTTCACCTTTTGGTGTGCCTTAATATGCATAATTGCCACCTTTTTTGGAAGTTGGACAGCTTCCAGCAGTTTTAGAATTTCTTCTCCATGTTTGATATGCTTTCCCTGTGAGATTAGCAGTCCTCTTTCTTTCCAGATCGCTCCATGTGCATGTACTACCCCAAAGGCATACTTTGAGTCCGTGTAAATGTTCACAGTTTTGCCTTGGGCTAATTCCAGTGCACGGGTTAGAGCAATTATTTCTGCCTTCTGTGCAGATGTGTTTACAGGTAACGGTCCTGATTCCAGTACCTCTTGGGTGGTAGTAACAGCATACCCAGCGTACCTTCTGCCGCTCAGGACATAGCTACTTCCGTCTGTGAACCAGTTTTCTGTGTCCTCCATCGGGTTGTCCTTCAGATCCGTGCGGCTCGAGTAAGTTGCCTCAATAGTTTCCAGGCAGTCATGTTGCACTGGCTCTCCTGTGTTTCCACTGAGGAAAGAAGCTGGGTTGACAATGTTAGTCACTATGATCTCTACATCGTCCTGTTCTATTAACTCTGCTTGATATTTCAGGAATCTTTGTGGTGATAGCCAGTGTCCCCC
>MU210525.1:764354-775653 GCA_017315185.1 Bubo scandiacus | reverse complement strand
TCCCCCTCACATCCTTTTGACTAAGACAGTTTACATTTCCCCTATCAAGGCCCACTGCTTGTGGCTGCTGGGAAAGGGGTAACCCTTCATAGTACTGTTCCTAACACTGTGCACAATCCATATAGCTTTTCATTGTTAATAATAGCCACTATACTCAGACTAAAAAATTGTTTATTGTGAACTCAGTGTTATAACCCATCAGGAACTCTTGAACTATAAATACCAATTCCTGATGAGGCAGTATCTTCAAGGAGATTTTTCTGAAATACAGCAGTGACCATATACTTGCAAGTGTGTCATGAGATGGCCCAGATATGCACCATCCACATATGAATTCTCCCTTTAGAAGAAAAAACAGGATGCAGACAAGGTAGGAAGAGCCACAGCGCACTCCACTTCATCCTTGCTTCTGGACAATGAAAAAACCAGTACCATCAGCTGCATATGTAATGGTTTGAGCCCAGAGGGCAACTGAGCACCACACAGCCACTCACTCACCCCTTCCCCTCAGGAATGGGAAGGAGGAAATAAAACAAAAGGCTCAGGAATCGAGATAAGGACAGAGAGGGATGACTCACCATTACAGTCACAGGCAAAAGACAGACTCATTAGTGGAAGAAAAAGTACATCAGTGTAATTCAGACACTAACAACAACAACACTTAACAGACAGAATAGAACAGTGAGAAGCATTGCCACATCTTAAAAACACCTTCCCCCCACCCCTCCCTTCTTCCCTGGCTCAGCTTTGCTCCTGATTTCTCTACCTCCTTCCCCTGAGCGACACAGTGGGCAGGGAATGGGGGGGTGTGCGGTCAGTCCCACAATTCCTTCCTCCTCAGGGGGAGGACTCCTCATATTCTTCCCCTGCTCCAGAGCTGTGTCCCTTGAAACAAAGAAATTAATTCAACAGTCAGAATCCAATATAACTGTTAAGCAGGTATTCTTTATTAGCAGCGCTGGGGTCGCCCTGGGGATTCTCCACCATAAGGGCTCCCATGAACTAGCAAGGGACATCAGTTTACATACACACAAATCATACATATTCATTAGATTTCCTGGAAAGGGGTGTCTTATGATAATGAGTTCCCGGAATTCATTTACATAGTCCGAGCATGCGTAGTAAAAATAGAGTGAGGGTCTTCAGTGGTTGAGGGAGGAAGTACGTGGTCTTCTTCACGGTGTTCGCTAGTTGACCTTCTTTCCAGAGTATGCACTGTGAAGTAAAGTCCAGGTGCCTTCTTCCTAAATCAGCAAGATCATCCTCCCTAGACTGTATCTCTGTGTCCTTTTGTTCGAGTTCCCCTCATCTTAGTTTGCCTAAGTGCCCATTGAGGGCTTTGAGTCTGCTATCGGTGATTTACATAAGGAGCATTTTACTCTTGTTTAAACAGAACAAGAATCCTAGGGAAACAGTTAAGGAGTCCTTGGGAAACAAACAAAGCAAAAGACAAGCAAAGTTTTCATGTATCACAGTTTAGCCTTAATCAATGATTGTCGGAAATTCATTTGCTTGAGCCCTTTCAATTCCCAAATCAATACTCTCAGCATCACAACACTAAAAGCCAAGAGCTACCCTGAATCCAGCTACAGGTCTTATTATTATCAATGTAGAATTGTGAAAGCATACTGTATGTAATGCTAGGCTTCACAGGGTTGTCCAATTGGATATTTATTATTGTGTGTCATGACCTGGACTGGAAGCCCAGACAATTACAACAGTTCTGTGATCCCCTCGGGTTAAATTAAGGTGAAACGACACCAAACGATCGATTAAAATGTTTTATTTGCAGTAGAAAACAATTTAAACTTGGAAAAGGATAATAAGCAATGTGGTCTCTTATAAACCTATAAGAAAGAAAAGAAAGGAAAGGAAAGAAAAAGAAAGGAGAGAAAGAGTCAAAGAAATCCGGATCACCACCCCTGGATCCAGCGTTGTCTCAGGTCCGGTAATCTTGGGTGGTGGGTGCACACGGATCTAGCTTTGATGGTGGGTGCACACACAGCAAAGTTTTCTGTTGCCTTTTAAGTTCATCTTATCAGCTGATTAGCATATCTGCCCACCTTTATTTTTTCCTCTGGTCCCACAGGTTTTTGCTGACTTCATGCTTCTTGAGCAATCATCCGGCTTCTGGGGCAGAAATGCTCACCTCTTATCAGTTCATTAGCAATGCATGCATGGTGTCTGGCCGACACAATAGAGTCACAAATGGCTACACGATGGAGCCAGTGATAAACATTTGGTTTCGCTCAATCCATGTCTCCCCCTTTGAGGCTTATCTAAGGAGTTTGACAATGCAACTGCAAGGGAGTGGGGGGTGCATCCTTCAATATACTCCTGCTTCCTTGGGTGATATTCCTTAGACTAATCCAAAGGCTACATCTTGTCCTTGAGGTTTTCTGTGTTGATGCATGTTTGAGGCATTATTTCTTTCAGTTCCTTACATCATGGAAGTTGGCTAACAATGCAAGCATGCCTTTTTGTGCATGGTCTGTAGTTTGTTGCTTTTATTTATTTGTTTCTTTGAGTTTAGACATAGTTATAAAAGCAGTAACACCAATTTAACTCCAGATTTTTTTTCTTTTCTTTTTTTCTTCCTAAATCAAGTCACAGTTCAAAGAGCGTTATGCCTCAATTCCTCCCTGGTCTCTCTAGCTTCATCTATAGAATGCAGGACCCTTATGTAGCACTGAGCAAGCCAAACTTTTATCAGGGCCAAATCAGGAGTTACCCTTCCTCCCTCAGTCCATCTCCTAGTCTCCATACAAAGGAAACCCAGGCCAGACAGGAGCCACAGCATCAATAGGATGCCCAGTCCCAGGACTAAGATGAGGGGCATACACCATGTCTCAGCAGATGGATGAAGCTCAGAGTGTCCCCTCTTAGGTGTCAAGGCTTGCTTGTACATTTGCCTACATCGGCATAGACTTCTGCTGTTTTCCTATCCCTAGACCAGGCTGTTGGGTACAGTACTCTGTGGTCCATGCAGAGCATTTGGGGACAGGTAAAGGGCAGGATGATAGTGTTGACAGGAGTCTCTCCATCACCTTTAAAGCAGAATATCAGCTCCACATCCCTGGGGAACCTCAGGCCAATTTCATTGGCCACAGACTACAAGGAATGGACAAGGACCACAGCTTTGTTACCCCCAAACTCAAGTAGGATGCAGATTAAATGCTTACAGTCTTTCCTCCAGAAGCATATGCCAAACAGCATCTTTAATAACGAGACTTTGACTTAAAATCCAAACACTGTTTATTTTAACAGTTGTAACAAGGCATGTATGTCCAGATCAAAGTATTTTTTTTTATCCAGTCAGTTGGAATCAGGCAGCCATGTATACATTAACCACCAATACTCTTTGACCTCAGATAATAAAACAGTTTATGAAAGCATTATCTCACTTAAAAGTTTGCCATCCTGAGTGTGATAGACAGTAAACTGTTTGTTCATCAAATTCCATTAAAGATACTGGGAGCTCGTGACATGTTATTCCATAAACTATGTAGACCTAAGCCTAATCTTAACTATTACACTGTGTAACGACTAACTGACTACAAGTGCTTATCTAAGTTGAAATGCTGAAGCAAGGACGGACTCCAACTGTGCAAGAGACTGAAAGGAGGGAGAAGGGAAAAAGGACGAAGGGGAGAAGGACAAAGGGGAAGTGTCTGTACTCTGTAAAATATAAACAAAAGCTGTGTGAGCCACTCTCAGGAAAGCAGGAAATACGAGGAGTTGGTGACGCGAGGAAGACCCGGATGGAGCGACCCCCTAGCGGCAAAGTGCGCAGACGCAGAGTACGCCTCTCAGAGAGACCCAGATAATGGAAAGCGGAGAATATAAAAAAGACGGACCCTCGGGAAGTGAGCGCGTGCCGTTGGTGGAGCAAGGACTCCCCAGCCGCCCAGCGCTGTTTTGCTTGTTGCCGCTTGCTAAAATAAATAATTGAAATTTGTCCTGACTTGCATCATTTTGGCAAGATAGTCTATAACAAAATTGGTGCCGTGACTCGGATAGAGGCAATCTGGTGGGAAGCCCCATACGGGGAGGCGCCCCGCTGAGTTCAGCGGCCCCGGCTGAGTGCTATCACATCACGCCCTCTACCGACAAACTCCAAAACTCGGCAACAAGCAAAAGAATACCGGTAGCCCCGTAATCTTTGTGCACGAAGCCCCGGACGAAGACGCAAGGTTGCGTGAGTATAGGCCGGTTATCCGTTCGGTTGGGGTTGGGTTTCCCGGAGCGTGGTGTGTGAGACGCCCAGCAGGGCGAAGCGAGTGCGGACCCCTCGGTAGTGCAGTTCCCATATCCCGCGAGGGACTGGGTCACGAAAAGGGGGAAAACGAATTGTGTGAGTGTGTGAAGGCGCTCCGGAAGATGGGACAGAAGAAGAGCAAGCCTTCTGATCCCATGGGTGGTTTGGGACCCAAGGTGAGGTATCCCCAAATACCACCAGATAGCCCTTTAGGCTTGATGTTAAACCATTGGGAAGATTACCCCTCTAGGCAGGGTAAGGACAAAGCAAAAATTATTTATTATTGTATGGAAGTTTGGGGAGGGAAACAAATCAGGGGCGACCATCTCTATTGGCCTATTTTTGGGTCCTTTGAAGAATGGGTCTGCCAAGCCCTAAATATTTATGTCAACTCAAAGGAACCCTTTAATTTGGAGGAGAGTGAATATGCACAGGTATGGATAGTATCAGATACCCGAATAAATCTATATCCTCTAAAAGAAAAAGTTAAGAAAAAGAAGATACGTGATGAGGACGAACCTCCTACCTCTCCTCCTCCTTACATAACTCCACCCCCACCTCTGGCGCCTTCACCTCCTCCGACTGCGCCGGAGGACCCAGGGAATTCAGACTCCCCACCTGAATCCCCGGAAGAGCCAAGACGAATAACCCGTAGTCAAACTAGAATGGGGTGGGGTGACAGCAGCTTGTACCCCCTAAGGGAGGTTGCGATGGGGGGACCCCAGCCTGGCATGGGATATGTGACTGTCCCTCTTACTTCAGGGGACGTCAGAGAATTTAAAAAGGAGATGGGGAGTCTATTGGAGGATCCCCTGGGTGTGGCGGAGCGGGTGGATCAGTTTTTAGGACCAAACACCTATACTTGGGATGAAATGCAAGCCATAATGGCTATACTATTCACTGTTGAAGAAAGGGACATGATCAGGAGAGCAGGAATGAGAATTTGGGGCCAACAGCATCAGCAGGGTCCGTCAGCTGACATAAAATGGCCTCTAAATCGACCTAACTGGAATAATCAAAATGAAATTGATAGAGGCCATATGCAAGACCTGAGGACGATTGTAATCCAGGGTATAAGAGAATCAGTTCCTAGAGGACAAAATATAAACAAAGCTTTTAGTGAACATCAGAAAAAGGATGAAACCCCTACCGAGTGGTTAGAGAGACTGAGAAAAAATCTTCAGCTTTACTCAGGACTGGACCCTAATACCCCAGTGGGACAAGCATTGTTAAAGACACAATTTGTGGCAAAAGCATGGACAGATATTAGGAAGAAGCTAGAAAAAACAGAAGATTGGCAGGATCGGGGATTGGATGAATTACTGAGGGAAGCACAGAAAGTCTATGTCCGAAGGGAGGACGAGACTCAAAAAAGACATACCAGAATGATGGTAGCTGCGATAAGGGAAGGACAGAGAGTGAACGGTGCTGGGAGAAAACAGGAAGGTCAAAGAACAGGCTATAGGTCAAAGGAACCGGAGAGGGGGAGAGAGAAAGGGAGTATTGTCTGCTTTTATTGCGGAGGAAAGGGTCACACAAAGAAGAGCTGCAGAAGGAGAATGATGGATGAGAGAATGTTTAAAGAAGATTAGGGGTGTCAGGGGCTCTATTTGCTGGGGACCCGAGAACGAACTGAGCCCTTGATAAAGTTAAAGGTAGGTCCCCAGCAACAGGAGGTAGAATTTTTAGTAGATTCAGGAGCGGAGAGATCTACCGTTCAATCATTGCCCCAAGGATGTGAGATTTCATCAGAAAAAGTACAAGTAGTTGGGGCAAAAGGAGAACCATTCGGAGTACCGGTAATTAAAGATGTACTCCTTGAAACAGATTCTAAATTGGGGATGGGATCCTTGTTGTTAGTGCCTGAGGCAGATTATAACCTACTGGGGAGAGATCTAATGATTGAATTAGGAATTAGTTTGGAAGTAACAGAATGCAAACTTGAAATCAAACTGTGCCCCCTACGGGTTGAAGATGAGACTAGAATCAACCCTGAAGTATGGTACACTCCAGATACGGTGGGAAGATTGAATATTGAACCTTTTATGGTAACTATCAGGGATCCTGAGGTACCGGTGAGAATTAAGCAATATCCCATACCTCAGGAGGGAAGGCAAGGATTGAAACCAGAAATCCAAAGATTAATAAAGCAGGGATTATTGGAGCCCTGCATGTCCCCTTTTAATACTCCCATTTTACCTGTCAAGAAGGCGGATGGGGGGTACAGATTAGTTCATGACCTAAGGGAAATTAACAAAAGGACTGTAACTAGATTCCCCATAGTAGCTAACCCACACACTCTCTTAAGTCAATTAAGCCCGAACGACCGGTGGTACAGTGTAATAGATTTGAAGGACGCTTTCTGGGCATGCCCCCTAAAAGAGGAATGCAGAAACTATTTTGCTTTTGAGTGGGAGGACCCAGATACCCACAGGAAAACTCAACTCCGGTGGACAGTCCTACCCCAAGGTTTCACCGAATCCCCAAACCTGTTCGGGCAAGCTTTAGAACAAATTTTACAGGATTACCAGATAGGAGATACCCTTACCCTAGTTCAGTATGTAGATGATCTTTTAATAGCAGGGAAAGATGAGGAAATGGTATGGGAAGAAAGTATCAAATTGTTAAATTTCCTGAGCTTGAAGGGACTAAAGGTGTCAAAATCCAAATTGCAATTTGTCGAAAAGGAAGTTAAATACCTAGGACATCGATTAAGTCAAGGAACTAAGAAATTGGATCCGGAAAGAGTTAAAGGGATACTTTCCCTCCCAAGTCCAAAAACCAAGAAACAAGTCCGACAGCTATTAGGGTTATTTGGATATTGTAGGCAGTGGATCGAAGGGTACAGTGGAAAGGTAAAGTTTTTATACACCAAAATAACTAAAAATGGATTATTAAAATGGACTCAGGAGGATGATCAATGGTTAAAAGAACTAAAAACTGAATTAGTAAATGCTCCTGTTCTGAGCTTGCCCGACCTAAAAAGACCATTTTTCTTATTTGTTAACATAGAGGAAGGAACTGCATTTGGAGTATTAGCCCAGGAATGGGCAGGAAAAAAGAAACCAATAGCATATATTTCAAAATTACTGGACCCCGTAAGTCGGGGATGGCCTACGTGCCTACAAGTCGTGGTGGCAGCTGCTTTGTTAATTGAGGAAGCGCATAAAATAACCTTTGGTAGTGAGTTAAAGGTACTATCACCCCATAATATCAGAGGTGTGTTACAACAAAAAGCAGAAAAATGGATAACTGATGCTAGACTGGTAAAATATGAGGCAATCCTTATTGCATCTCCCCACCTGACCCTTGAAACAACATCGTTACAAAATCCAGCCCAATTTTTGTATGGAGAACCTAGTCAAAATCTTTTTCATGATTGCCTCCGTAACATCGAGGAGCAGACTAAGATAAGACCAGATTTGGAAGAAGAGGAATTAGGGAAAGGAGAAAAATTATTTGTAGATGGATCCTCTCGGGTGGTAGAAGGAAAAAGAAAATCAGGGTATGCCATAACTGATGGAAAAACTTTTAAGGTGATAGAATCAGGACCCTTGAATCCCAGCCGGTCAGCACAGGCATGCGAATTATATGCAGTATTAAAGGCCTTACAATTATTAAAAGGAAAAGTGGGAACTATATATACCGATTCTAGATATGCCTTCGGAGTAGTACATAACTTTGGGAAAATATGGGAAGAGAGAGGCCTAATCAGTTCTCGGGGGAAGGACCTAGTACATCAGGAGTTAATATTACAAATTTTGCAAGCTATACGAGGGCCCAGCGAAATTGCGGTAGTACACTTAAAGGGACACCAGAGGGGGCTAAATCCTTTAGTACGGGGGAATAACCTTGCTGATCAAGAGGCAAAGAGAGCAGCGCTATTAGCACTGCACTTGGATGATCCGATAGAGGCCAGACAGCGGTGTGTTAAATGTGAAGATGATTACCTCCCCTGTTATGCTTGCTGGGACGATTTCGGGGTAGACGGCATAGAATGTGTATGTGAAAGACCAGGTTTTAAGTGGTGTTTTTTTTTATGGAAAACCCTATGAAATTTTAAGCTTTACTGTTCAAGAACAAGCAAAATTAAATCAAATGGGGATTAAACAGAAAGCTAATGGAAAAGGGGAACTCCCGGATGGCCGAGAAGTTCTCCCAAAACCCATAGCTACCAAGATAATGCGGCAATTCCACGAGAACACTCATTGGGGAACTCAAGCATTAGTGGATCAATTTGCAGCTAAATACATGTGCATTGGGATATATGATATAGCCAAACGAGTGATAGGAGAATGTCTCGTTTGTCAAAAAGTAAATAAACATCAAATAAGAAAACAAGTATATGGGGGGCGAGAATTGGCTCATAGACCTTTTGCAAGAATACAAATAGACTTCACTGAATTAACAAAGGCGGGAAGGTATAAATATTTATTAGTAATTATAGATCATTTAACTCAATTCGTAGAAGCTTTTCCCACAGCTCGAGCTACAGCTCACACAGTAACAAGGATATTACTTGAAGAAATTATACCTCGGTATGGAGCAATAGAAGCAATAGACTCAGATAGGGGTCCACACTTTGTATCCAGAGTAGCCAAAGAGACTTTGGCTGCCCTGGGTACACAGTGGCAATACCACACTCCGTGGCACCCGCAGAGCTCAGGGAAAGTTGAACGTATGAATGGAGAAATAAAAAAACAACTTACCAAATTGATGTTAGAAACCAAAATGTCATGGGTAAAGTGTCTCCCTTTAGCCTTGTTAAATATCAGAACTCAGCCCCGAACTGATGTAGGCATTTCTCCCTTTGAAATGCTATATGGGATGCCCTATGATTTAGAAATGCCACCAGATCACCCCCAACTTGAAGAATTAAAGATAAAATCCTACCTGATACAGCTAATGGCAAGGAGAAAACAACTGCAGGCCCGGGGGATGGTAGTACAAAGGCCTCCATTGGATGTGGCCATGCATCGAATCCAACCAGGAGATAAAGTACTAATCAAATCATGGAAAGAATCTTCTTTAACCCCCCCGTTGGGAAGGACCCTATGTTGCTCTTATCACTACAGAAACTGCTGTTCGGACTGCTGAGAAGGGGTGGACACACGCAAGCCGAGTAAAGGGACCTATACAGGATTCGGCCTGGAAAGTGACGAGCCCTCCTGGGGATCTACGAGTCACCCTTCGGAAAACCTGAAAGAGCACCCTACACATTGTGGGATAAGAACCTACGAAGGACTTGATGAGTGAGACCCTGATATTTTGTCCAATTGAAACTTATATTTGTTTTCCCTTTATATGCATAAAGTGTATTGTATGTAAAGAAAGCTGGTGGATTCATAATGCACATGGAATAAATCTCCGGTCTAGTTGTAATCAGTGTTATCAATGAGAACGGAGATTAACTAATCAGGCCCTAAAAATTGGAGTAAAAACGGGAAATAATTGAAGATTCTAAAACTTGGTGGGAAATATTTACCAAAGGGATAAATCCTGAAAGAGAGTGCACTCACCCTAATTGGCCTACTGAATATCACCCTCAGATCCTAGGGGTGATCTGTAGAAAGCAGATCCCCTGGGTCCCCTGTCGTGGACCCGAGGTCAAAGCCAAAAAACTGTGAGGCCTATGTGTCCCGGAGTAGAGGCAAACGTACCCCTGAAGAATACGACTGCTGCCGAGAAGATGGAACACCCTGCTGCTCTAAGCAACAGAGGAGGCAGAGGAGGCAGAGGCGTACTAAAGTGGGAAAAATTTTACTGCCCTACTCTGAGGAAAAAAGGGTCCCTGAGAGGGAAGGGCCAGACAGGAGTGCCAAACACCCTGATACAGAAGAGACTGAGAAAAACTACGCAAATCTATAGAATCCCGCCAACCTTCTATTGGAGCTATTGGACAGTCTGGCTAGGTGTATTAGCCACAATGAATACACCACCAGGGTGGGCTAGAACGACTAACCAATCCCACCAGCCTTTTGAACATACCCTAACTAACCAAATAGTATGGCCTTGGTCAGACGCTTATTATGGACATACAGGAAGTATGGATGCAGATTTGTATGGGACAGAGTTAGCAACCGCCATACTAAGTAATAACCTAACACTCCAAACATATAAATGGGAGAATTCATCCCATACCTGGACAGCTAAAAAAGGAGATGAGATACAAATAGGCTGCAGAGTATTCAATGTAAGTGTAATAACAAGTCGGCGCCCTTTGATTCAAACCGTCCGTCAGCCCCCTTTGACTCAAATCATTATCAGAGACAAGACGGAATCTAAAATAGCTCAAACCCGTTGTGAGTCAGAGGCCTGTTGGTATGCATTTACTGCAACCCAACCGGTGTCCATAGTTTGTTTGGGAGGGACCAGGTCAGGAGATCAAGCTATATCTTTCCAATTTCCATTGAACATACAGGAGGAAACTACAACTACTCCTACTCATACTGTTCCAAGACAACCAACTATCGTGCTTAGCCCAAGAATCTTTGGAATTGGACCATATGCAATTAGAAATACAGGTCAACAACAAATGTTGTTTAACCCGGCGTGGTGCCTCAAACAAGTTGAATTGCTGATGCAAAATAATGTTTCAAACATTCAGCCAGCCTGTTCACCTTTTCTAAAGACCTCTTACGAGGGATGGACAACCTGGCTGCAAAAACGAACTCCTCACACGAAAAGAACACAGAGAGACCTAACCGGTGTTTTGGGAACAGGATTGGGAGTTTTAAATAGTATTGATTCGGAAGTGATAATGAACAAATTGGCTACCTCAATTAGTGATTTAACTAATATACAACGGCCTTTGCGATCTTCCCTATTGGCTTTGGGGGCTAACCAGTGGCTGTTGTCAAATATATTACCAAAAGGGGAAAAGATAAATATAAAGGATCATGAATTGATTACAGATGCACTCAGCGTGCTCCAAAATAACTTATCTTTAGCTCTCAGCTGCATCCAGGCTCAAATATGGATGCAGTCGATAGCTGCTTCAATTATAAGAGAAGGTGAAGAAGGCACTCTCCCTACTGAAAT
>MU210525.1:704068-759354 GCA_017315185.1 Bubo scandiacus | reverse complement strand
TTGCCCGACCTAAAAAGACCATTTTTCTTATTTGTTAACATAGAGGAAGGAACTGCATTTGGAGTATTAGCCCAGGAATGGGCAGGAAAAAAGAAACCAATAGCATATATTTCAAAATTACTGGACCCCGTAAGTCGGGGATGGCCTACGTGCCTACAAGTCGTGGTGGCAGCTGCTTTGTTAATTGAGGAAGCGCATAAAATAACCTTTGGTAGTGAGTTAAAGGTACTATCACCCCATAATATCAGAGGTGTGTTACAACAAAAAGCAGAAAAATGGATAACTGATGCTAGACTGGTAAAATATGAGGCAATCCTTATTGCATCTCCCCACCTGACCCTTGAAACAACATCGTTACAAAATCCAGCCCAATTTTTGTATGGAGAACCTAGTCAAAATCTTTTTCATGATTGCCTCCGTAACATCGAGGAGCAGACTAAGATAAGACCAGATTTGGAAGAAGAGGAATTAGGGAAAGGAGAAAAATTATTTGTAGATGGATCCTCTCGGGTGGTAGAAGGAAAAAGAAAATCAGGGTATGCCATAACTGATGGAAAAACTTTTAAGGTGATAGAATCAGGACCCTTGAATCCCAGCCGGTCAGCACAGGCATGCGAATTATATGCAGTATTAAAGGCCTTACAATTATTAAAAGGAAAAGTGGGAACTATATATACCGATTCTAGATATGCCTTCGGAGTAGTACATAACTTTGGGAAAATATGGGAAGAGAGAGGCCTAATCAGTTCTCGGGGGAAGGACCTAGTACATCAGGAGTTAATATTACAAATTTTGCAAGCTATACGAGGGCCCAGCGAAATTGCGGTAGTACACTTAAAGGGACACCAGAGGGGGCTAAATCCTTTAGTACGGGGGAATAACCTTGCTGATCAAGAGGCAAAGAGAGCAGCGCTATTAGCACTGCACTTGGATGATCCGATAGAGGCCAGACAGCGGTGTGTTAAATGTGAAGATGATTACCTCCCCTGTTATGCTTGCTGGGACGATTTCGGGGTAGACGGCATAGAATGTGTATGTGAAAGACCAGGTTTTAAGTGGTGTTTTTTTTTATGGAAAACCCTATGAAATTTTAAGCTTTACTGTTCAAGAACAAGCAAAATTAAATCAAATGGGGATTAAACAGAAAGCTAATGGAAAAGGGGAACTCCCGGATGGCCGAGAAGTTCTCCCAAAACCCATAGCTACCAAGATAATGCGGCAATTCCACGAGAACACTCATTGGGGAACTCAAGCATTAGTGGATCAATTTGCAGCTAAATACATGTGCATTGGGATATATGATATAGCCAAACGAGTGATAGGAGAATGTCTCGTTTGTCAAAAAGTAAATAAACATCAAATAAGAAAACAAGTATATGGGGGGCGAGAATTGGCTCATAGACCTTTTGCAAGAATACAAATAGACTTCACTGAATTAACAAAGGCGGGAAGGTATAAATATTTATTAGTAATTATAGATCATTTAACTCAATTCGTAGAAGCTTTTCCCACAGCTCGAGCTACAGCTCACACAGTAACAAGGATATTAGTTGAAAAAATTATACCTCGGTATGGAGCAATAGAAGCAATAGACTCAGATAGGGGTCCACACTTTGTATCCAGAGTAGCCAAAGAGACTTTGGCTGCCCTGGGTACACAGTGGCAATACCACACTCCGTGGCACCCGCAGAGCTCAGGGAAAGTTGAACGTATGAATGGAGAAATAAAAAAACAACTTACCAAATTGATGTTAGAAACCAAAATGTCATGGGTAAAGTGTCTCCCTTTAGCCTTGTTAAATATCAGAACTCAGCCCCGAACTGATGTAGGCATTTCTCCCTTTGAAATGCTATATGGGATGCCCTATGATTTAGAAATGCCACCAGATCACCCCCAACTTGAAGAATTAAAGATAAAATCCTACCTGATACAGCTAATGGCAAGGAGAAAACAACTGCAGGCCCGGGGGATGGTAGTACAAAGGCCTCCATTGGATGTGGCCATGCATCGAATCCAACCAGGAGATAAAGTACTAATCAAATCATGGAAAGAATCTTCTTTAACCCCCCCGTTGGGAAGGACCCTATGTTGCTCTTATCACTACAGAAACTGCTGTTCGGACTGCTGAGAAGGGGTGGACACACGCAAGCCGAGTAAAGGGACCTATACAGGATTCGGCCTGGAAAGTGACGAGCCCTCCTGGGCATCTACGAGTCACCCTTCGGAAAACCTGAAAGAGCACCCTACACATTGTGGGATAAGAACCTACGAAGGACTTGATGAGTGAGACCCTGATATTTTGTCCAATTGAAACTTATATTTGTTTTCCCTTTATATGCATAAAGTGTATTGTATGTAAAGAAAGCTGGTGGATTCATAATGCACATGGAATAAATCTCCGGTCTAGTTGTAATCAGTGTTATCAATGAGAACGGAGATTAACTAATCAGGCCCTAAAAATTGGAGTAAAAACGGGAAATAATTGAAGATTCTAAAACTTGGTGGGAAATATTTACCAAAGGGATAAATCCTGAAAGAGAGTGCACTCACCCTAATTGGCCTACTGAATATCACCCTCAGATCCTAGGGGTGATCTGTAGAAAGCAGATCCCCTGGGTCCCCTGTCGTGGACCCGAGGTCAAAGCCAAAAAACTGTGAGGCCTATGTGTCCCGGAGTAGAGGCAAACGTACCCCTGAAGAATACGACTGCTGCCGAGAAGATGGAACACCCTGCTGCTCTAAGCAACAGAGGAGGCAGAGGAGGCAGAGGCGTACTAAAGTGGGAAAAATTTTACTGCCCTACTCTGAGGAAAAAAGGGTCCCTGAGAGGGAAGGGCCAGACAGGAGTGCCAAACACCCTGATACAGAAGAGACTGAGAAAAACTACGCAAATCTATAGAATCCCGCCAACCTTCTATTGGAGCTATTGGACAGTCTGGCTAGGTGTATTAGCCACAATGAATACACCACCAGGGTGGGCTAGAACGACTAACCAATCCCACCAGCCTTTTGAACATACCCTAACTAACCAAATAGTATGGCCTTGGTCAGACGCTTATTATGGACATACAGGAAGTATGGATGCAGATTTGTATGGGACAGAGTTAGCAACCGCCATACTAAGTAATAACCTAACACTCCAAACATATAAATGGGAGAATTCATCCCATACCTGGACAGCTAAAAAAGGAGATGAGATACAAATAGGCTGCAGAGTATTCAATGTAAGTGTAATAACAAGTCGGCGCCCTTTGATTCAAACCGTCCGTCAGCCCCCTTTGACTCAAATCATTATCAGAGACAAGACGGAATCTAAAATAGCTCAAACCCGTTGTGAGTCAGAGGCCTGTTGGTATGCATTTACTGCAACCCAACCGGTGTCCATAGTTTGTTTGGGAGGGACCAGGTCAGGAGATCAAGCTATATCTTTCCAATTTCCATTGAACATACAGGAGGAAACTACAACTACTCCTACTCATACTGTTCCAAGACAACCAACTATCGTGCTTAGCCCAAGAATCTTTGGAATTGGACCATATGCAATTAGAAATACAGGTCAACAACAAATGTTGTTTAACCCGGCGTGGTGCCTCAAACAAGTTGAATTGCTGATGCAAAATAATGTTTCAAACATTCAGCCAGCCTGTTCACCTTTTCTAAAGACCTCTTACGAGGGATGGACAACCTGGCTGCAAAAACGAACTCCTCACACGAAAAGAACACAGAGAGACCTAACCGGTGTTTTGGGAACAGGATTGGGAGTTTTAAATAGTATTGATTCGGAAGTGATAATGAACAAATTGGCTACCTCAATTAGTGATTTAACTAATATACAACGGCCTTTGCGATCTTCCCTATTGGCTTTGGGGGCTAACCAGTGGCTGTTGTCAAATATATTACCAAAAGGGGAAAAGATAAATATAAAGGATCATGAATTGATTACAGATGCACTCAGCGTGCTCCAAAATAACTTATCTTTAGCTCTCAGCTGCATCCAGGCTCAAATATGGATGCAGTCGATAGCTGCTTCAATTATAAGAGAAGGTGAAGAAGGCACTCTCCCTACTGAAATTTGGAGAATAATTTGGGACAGTGCCACTGATTTTGAAAGGAGACTCCAATCCTGGTGGAACCTGGTAAACTTTACCTATGACCCCATCACAAACACAGCTACTACCTTTGTACTCACTATTTACAATGCCACCATATACCAAATTTACCCTATCATTGCATTAGGACTGAATCACAACAGGACCATACTCCATCCTTCTGAGCATAGAGTATGGGCCCGAAAGGTAAACGAAAAATGGCAAACTGTCAATCTAGAGTCTTGCATTGTACGGGGACAACAAGGATTCATTTGTGAAGGCAATGCAATTGAGGCACAAGATATTTGTTTAGATACCGAACAAAATATTTGCCACTTTGCAGTTCGTCCCAATGAAAATCCTGAAACAGTACTCATATATATCAGCAAAGGTTGTGTATGTTTGAGAACGGTTTGTGAATTCTTAACCGTAGACAAGGTCATAGTAGAAACTAAAAATTATTCAAATCTCTGTGTTTGCAATTTCACAAAGATTATCGGATGTGACTTTTCCTATTTAGCCCCGGTCATGTCTCACCAATTCCTGCAATCCAACTATACGTTAATACATAATCTACAACCCACACCCATTAGAATGAATCTCACTTTGGTTAAGCAGTTACTTCAACACAAAGACTTAATTGAGATTTTAGAAAAAGTTAGGGAAAACGGGCAGAAAACTCTAATAACTGTTCATCACAATATGGAGGAAATACACCGAGTCTTGGAAAGAGCAAAAAGGAATTCAGACCATAACTGGTGGGACACCCTTTTTGGATGGTCACCTACTGCTACAGGCATCTTGAATAAGCTGTGTCACCCCATTGTGGGTCTCTTGATATTAATTTTGATCAGTTTGACTTTGTCAATAATATTATATGTCATAACTTGGAAAATGATGCAGCGGGTAACATATCTGATGTCTGTCACCCGTCCAATACTCGTTAAAGCCAAAAACGACCAATTTAGATGACGACTTTAAATTGAAAAATCTCTCCTGTTAAGTCAACAAGAATTACAACGATTTGATGAACAAAATGGTAAAAAGAAAAAGGGGGGATTGTGATAGACAGTAAACTGTTCATCAAATTCCATTAAAGATACTGGGAGCTCGTGACATGTTATTCCATAAACTATGTAGACCTAAGCTTAATCTTAACTATTACACTGTGTAACGACTAACTGACTGCAAGTGCTTATCTAAGTTAAAATGCTGAAGCAAGGACTCCTAATGTGCAAAAGACTGAAAGGAGGGAGAAGGGAAAAAGGACGAAGGGGAGAAGGACAAAGGGGAAGTGTCTGTACTCTGTAAAATATAAACAAAAGCTGTGTGAGCCACTCTCAGGAAAGCAGGAAATACGAGGAGTTGGTGACGCGAGGAAGACCCGGATGGAGCGACCCTTTAGCTGCAAAGTGCGCAGACGCAGAGTACGCCTCTCAGAGAGACCCAGATAACGGAAGGCGGAGAATATAAAAAAGACAGACCCTCGGGAAGTGGGTGCGTGCCGTTGGTGGAGCAAGGACTCCCCGGCCGCCCAGCGCTGTTTTGCTTATTGCCGCTTGCTAAAATAAATAATTGAAATTTGTCCTGACTTGCATCATTTTGGCAAGATAATCTATAACAATGAATGTTTGAGGCATTAACTCCTTCAGTTCCTCACACCGTGGTCTTCACCATGGGCTGCAGGAGAATCTCTGCTCTGGTGCCTGGAGCACCTCCTCCCCTCCTTCTTCACTGACCTTGGTGTCTGCATATTTGTTTCGCTCACATATTTTCACTCCTCTCTTCCGGCTGCAATTGTGTAGCAAGTTTTTCCCCTTCTTACATATATTATCACAGAGGCGGTATCACCATCACTGAATGGCTCGGCCTTGGCCAGCAACGGCTCCATCTTTGTTCTGGCTGGCATTGGCTTTATCAGACGTAGGGGAAACTTGTAAAGCTTCTAACAGCTTCTCAGAGAATCCACCCCTGTAGCCTGCCTGCTACCAAAACCCAATAAATGTAAAAGTGTGAGAGACGAGAAACCAGGCCTGCAAGAAACTAAGAAAAACAGCCTGAGAAAGCAAAAGTTGAGGCTGATCTAAGGAATGCCTCAAACACTCGCAAGACAAAACTATGAGTCACAGGGTGGATAGTGTGGAGGTTGAAGCTGATAAGGCTGCCTGAATAACACAAGATGCAGCTGGAGGAGGGAGCCCTGTGGAGACAGGACGGCTCTGCTCTGGTGCACCTGGCCAAATTTCAAGGTCCATCTGTCCGGTGAATGACCTTTGCTTCATTATCCATGAAATGCATATTAAAGTTAACACCCCTCAATATGCTAATGAAGACTAACATGATCATGCTAATTACATCATCCCATGAAACACCTTACCCCTCCCCGTACATGGGATACGTAGGTATGTGGGTTGACCTAGGGGATGGATCTAAGGAAAGTGTGTATAAATCAAGGGGGGGGAAGACAGGGGGGGAAGAAAGGGGGGGAAGAAAGGGGGGGAAGAAAGGGGGGGAAGAAAGGGGGAGGGGAGGGCCCTGGAGAGTGCAGTGAAGCGAAGAAGATGGATGCAAGCAAAAAAGACGAATGCCTCCTGGAACCCTCGCCGGTGAGATCAGTGCAGAAACCCAGACCGGTGATCTGTATTTCCCCATTCCCTCTATCTCCCTCTTTTCCCTTTCCCATTAAGAAATGCAAGGCATATTGTATTGCTTGCCACAACTTGCTATATACTTAGCCAGTTATCGTGTGTTCAATTAGTACATTGTGGGTAGTTAATGAATGTTTGGACTTGGAGACTTGTTGTCCGCTCCACTGGGGCTTTGCGAATCTGAGTCACTTGTCTCCCTCATCTGAGTGGGATGTGACAACCCCCTCCTTCCCAGCCGACCCTCCTCTATATACTGAGCATGACGTTACATAATATGGAATATTTCATTGGCCAATTTGTGTTCGTTACTCTGGCTGTGCTCCCTCACAGCTTCTTGTACACCTGCACATGGGCAGGACATGGGGAGTTGGAAAGTCCTTGGTTTCTTAGAAACAACTGAAAACATCAGTATATTATCAACATTCTTCTCATACCAAATCCCATATTGAATGCAAAACACAGCACTATTCTAGCTACTAAGAAGAAAAATTAACTCTATACCAGACAAAACCAGGACACTCTGGGAATCTGTTCTAGTGAATAACCACTCACACTCATGGTGAAAAATTTTTTCCTTGTATCTAGTCAGCTAGTCTGTCCTTTGTTCATAGTAATGTAATGTGTGATCTAGTCTTCCTTTTTGCCACAGACAGAAATTATATTTGTACAACTCAATATCATTTCATTTCAACTCAATATCAATATCATTTTCCCTTTATGTCCACCCTTGAATTTTCAGGAAATAATCTTTTCTCTAATTAGCTGTGGAGGGTTTGCCTTGGCTAAAAGCTAAGTCACACAATCACAGAATCACAGAATTATCTAGGTTAGAAAAGACCTTGAAGATCATCTAGTCCAACCATTAACCTAACACTGACCACTTTCAACTCTACCATATCCCTAAGCAACATGTCAACCTGACTCTTAAACACCTCCAGGGATGGGGACTCCATCACCGCCCTGGGCAGCCCATTCCAATGCCTAACAACCCATTCTGTAAAGAAATACTTCCCAATATCTAGTCTAAACCTTCCCTGGCACAACTTGAGGCCATTCCCTCTTGTCCTATCACTTGTTACTTGGTTAAAGAGGCTCATCCCCAGCTCTCTGCAACCTCCTTTCAGGTAGTTGTAGAGGGCAATGAGGTCTCCACTCAGCCTCCTCTTCTCCAGACTAAACAACCCCAGTTCCCTCAGCCCTTCCTTGTACGACATGTGCTCCAGACCCTTCGCCAGCTTTGTTGACCTTCTTTGGACACTCTCGAGTAATTCAATGTCCTTTTTGTAGTGAGGGGCCCAAAACTGAACACAGTCATCGAGGTGCGACCTCACCAGTGCCGAGTACAAGGGTAAGATCCCTTCCCTGTCCCTGCTGGACACGCTATTTCTGATGCAAGCCAGGATACCATTGGCCTTCTTGGCCACCTGGGCACACTGCTGGCTCCTGTTCAGCCGGCTGTCAATCAACACCCCCAGGTCCCTCTCTGACTGGCAGCTCTCCAGCCACTCCTCCCCAAGCCTGTAGCGCTGCTGGGGGTTGTTGTGGCCGAAGTACAGTACTCGGCATTTGGCCTTATTAAAACTCCTACAGTTGGCCTTAGCCCATCACTCCAGCCTGTCCAGATCTCTCTGCAGAGCCTCCCTACCCTCGAGCAGATCAACACTCCCACCCAACTTGGTGTCGTCTGCAAACTTCCTGACGGTGCACTTGATCCCCTCGTCTAGATCATCAATAAAGATGTTAAACAAGAGTGGCCCCAAAACCGAGCCCTGGGGGACACCACTCGTGACCGGCCACCAACTGGATTTAACTCTGTTCACCACAACTCTTTGGGCCCGGCCATCCAGCCAGTTTTTTACCCAGCGAAGCGTGTGCCCATCCAAGCCACGAGCAGCCAGTTTTGCCAGGAGAATGCTGTGGGAAATGGTGTCAAAGGCCTTACTAAAGTCAAGGTAGACATCATTCACAGCCTTTCCCTCATCCAATAAGCAGGTCACCCTGTTGTAGAAGGAGATCAGGTTTGTCAAGCAGGACCTGCCTTTCATAAACCCATGATGACTGGGCCTGATCATCTGTTTGTCCTGCATGTGTTGTATGATGGCTATCAGGGTGAGCTGCTCCATCAGCTTCCTGGGCACCGAAGTCAAGCTGACAGGCCTGTAATTTCCTGGATCATTCTTCCGACCCTTCTTATAGATGGGCATCGCATTGGCCAATTTCCAATCTGTTGAGACCTCCCCAGTCAGCCAGGACTGCTGGTAAATGATGGAAAGCGGCTTGGTGAGCACCCCAGACAGCTCCTTCAGCACCCTCGGGTGTATCCCATCCGGTCCCATAGACTTGTGTATGTCTATCCGATGCAGTAAAGTCCCACGTAAGATAGTAAATCCCATGCAGATGTTCACTCACTTTTCCTCCTCAGCAGGACGGGGGGGAGAAAATAGGAAAAACAGGAATGAGAAAGCTTGTGGGTGAAGATAAATACAGGGAGATTCCTTGCCAATTACCATCGCATGTAAAACGGACTTGACTTGGGGAAAATTAAAATTAAAAAATAATTACTAATTCAGTTAGCAGGAAACAAGAAGACAAATATTAAAACAAAACTTTTCCTCCTCCCTTTCCCAGGCTCAACTTGATTCCTTCACTTCAG
Source organism: Bubo scandiacus (assembly GCA_017315185.1). Lineage (NCBI taxonomy): Eukaryota > Metazoa > Chordata > Aves > Strigiformes > Strigidae > Bubo > Bubo scandiacus. The sequence goes on along the minus strand of MU210525.1, from coordinate 749,965 downwards.
ACTCTTCTCCTTGCCCCAAGTGGCACGGGGGATGGCAGGGAGGTTGTAGTCAGTACATAACTGTTACTCTCCGCTGCTCCTTCTTTCTTGCACTTCTCCTCTGCTCTGACATGGGTTCTCCATGGGCTGCAGGCAATACCTGCCATGGAACACCTCCTCTTCTTCCTTTTCTTACATTGGTGTTCCCTCTGTTTCTCACTCTTGTTTTTCCTTCTTCCTCTCCCTATCTAGCATTTTCTGCCCTTTCTTAAGTATGTTTTCACAGAGGTGCCACTAGTTTTGCTGATGGGCTCAGCGTTGGCCTATGGTGGGACCACTGCCCAGATTGCTGGAAATGGCTGTGTCTGGCACAGGGCAGCCCTTGTAAATCTTATGTCCCTCCAGATACTGGGAACCCTGATTTCATGCAGCATCAGACAGACCCCCAGATGAATTTTCCTACAGCATGCTGCACAGGTCCCATCTGTGGAGAGGTTCCTCCTCCCTCCCATGACATTGTGCCTTTTATCTTGTGTAAGTAACAAAGCCATATATCTTCTCCTAATAGGCTGGACTCTTCTCTCGGTCCATAATATCCACCAGCATGCAGCACAGGCTGGTACAGGGCACTACAGCAGGTCCCCTTACAGTGGCTAGTCATGCTAACATCCAGGCTTCTCAAGCCTTAATTACAAGGCCCAATAGAGCAGACATGGTATGCCCAGATCATCAATTAACTACTCAAATATAATGGCTTCTGTAAGGCTCTTAATACACCTGCAAGTGTGGGGTGGCTGTGAAACAAGTGTGTGAGTGCATGCATCTTTTTGTCAGCAAGCACCAAGCTGGAAATTAGGAGACCTCTGGAGTGGGTAAGAGGGCTCAGGATCTGGGCAAGGGTATTGGATGGACAGAGGGGCTCTGCCGACACTTGAGGAATATGTGAATGTGCACATGCTTGTGATCCTAGAGAGCGATGCGTGTGTGTGCTTTCATTAGTGAGCTGCAATCCTTACCAGTCAAAGAAGAGGAAGGGGACTTGGCTGTCTGTTTATGCTTTATGTGAGTCCTATATGTAGGTGCTGTTGAAGGCAGCACCTTGTCTGTGGCAGTTTTTGTAGCTGGCAGTCGGTATCCTTTGTATGTGTGTGTGTGTGTGTGTCTCTGGGATACATGTTCAGCTTTGTTACTGATTGAACCTGTAAAGAAGAAAGCAGCAGATGCATCCGTTGGCATGAGACAGAGACCCCTGGGACCCTGGGCATACCAGACTGGGCTCCAGCAGCCAGGCAGGAGTGATTCCTGGGCCCAGAACTGCTGAAGGCAGCGGATGTTCATAACATCCCTTAATATCCATGCCTATCTACAGGTTAGAGGACAGTGCAAGAGAGTGAGTTCAGGCATTCAAGAAACCAAAGCAAACTGATTTTCATTTGCCTTCAAGAGTGACAACTGTTTTCAGGAGAGAATGAATTGTTTTCTGAGGTTTAAGCAGCTACAATTCCATTTTAGGCAGTCTAAACTCCAGTGTTTCTGGTTGGGCAGCTCTTGATATGTCCCTACCAAGCAAGTTAGCTTTCTGAAATGCTCTTCACACTCTTACCACTGACTTGAGAGGAGCATGATCCCAGCCCCTTGAATTGACCTGTTTGGATAAGGCTTTACAATACCTATTTTGGATGTGTATGAATACCTGGAGGTCTTGTTCTTAGGAAGAGGTATATATGTAACTACAAATATTTTAAAAAAACAACACATGGTGAAGTACTACTAATTTATAGAGAGGACAAAAAGATGGCAGATCTTCTGCTTAGACTTAAGTAACGGTTAAAACTGGGGATATTTCCTAGTGTTAGTAGCAGATAAGAAATAAATCAACCTACATTTGGCCTAGGCTTATCAGCAATAGTTATTGGAAAATCAACTCAAACATTAGCTTGTTAGTAAATAGAAATATTCTTTCCACCTTCTAGTGCATTCTGAGCTCAGATAACACTTACCACTTTGCGATATTGCATTTACATGAGAAACAGATAATTTTTTTGCATAACTGCAAACTAGTCCTGCATTCTTCTTTGTATGCTAATGCAAGAATAATGACAATAAATTATTTTTCAGGATAACATAACATAACAGAAGCGACCCTGAAAACATTTTATTTGTTTTTATTTTAGTGGATTTTCTTTATATTTTTAATCAGATGAGTATTTGTGCTAAAATGCTCTTCGGGCAGATTTTGACTTTCGAATAGTACGTCTTGAAAGCCATACTTTCCTGCAGAGAAGGTGGTTCTTTCAGCCTTCTTAACACTTTATATCACATATAAGAACATGGCCCCCAGGTATAAAATCAACTTGACATTTATTTAATATTGCCAAATTAGGCAGTTCCTTGCTGAGATAATATTGTGTTTGCCTTGATAAACTTTATGCAATTGTTACGAAATCAATAGAAATTGTCTGAAACACTGAAGAAAAGGCAACTGATGACTATCCTGATACATAGATTTCACCACCTTTTCATCTACACCATTATTTAAACATCTGGTTTTCTGCAATAATTTAAAAATATATTTTAACTTGATAATGTTATCTGACTGATTCAAGTTAGCTAGCTGAAATTATGGCCAGTGAACGTAATACTTGCTCTAGCTTAACATATCTGATTTTTGTTTCTTTGACTTGAAAAGGAGAAATTCACTCAACAGTCAGAATCCAATATAACTGTACAGTGGTTTGACCTTGGCTAAATACCAGGTACCCACCAAGTCGCTCTATCACTTCCCCCCCCTTCCCCTTTTTTTCTCAACAGGGCAAAGAGGGGAAAGAAAATAAGATAGGTAAAAAAACCCCAAACCTTGTGCGTAAAACAAAATAAGTTTTAATATCAGCAAAGCAAAGCGAGGTCTGCGTGCAGAAGTAAAAAGAAAACAGATTTATTCTCTACTTCCCATGAACAGGCGATGTCGGGCCTTCTCAGGAAGCAGGGCTCCAATACGTGTAGTGGTTGCCTCGGAGGACCAAGGGTGACCCCACCCCCTTCCTCCTTTCTCCCAGCTTTATACTTGAGCAGACATCATATGGTATGGAATATCCCTTTGGTCAGTTCGGGTCAGCTGTCCTGGTTGTGTCCCCTCCCAAGATCTTGCCCACCCCATCCCACTGTGGGGGGGAAATGTCAGAAAGAGCCTTGGTGCTGTGTAAGCACTACTCTGCAGTAGCCACAACACCAGTGTGCTATCACAGAATCACAGAATCACAGAAACACAGAATCATCTAGGTTGGAAAGGACCTTGAAGATTATCTAGTCCAACCGTTAGCCTAGCATTGGCAGTTCCCAACTACACCATATCCCTCAGCACTATGTCGACCCTACTCTTAAACACCTCCAGGGATGGGGACTCCACCACCTCCCTGGGCAGCCCATTCCAACGCCTAACAAACCATTCTGTAAAGAAATACTTCCTAATATCCAGTCTGAACCTTCCCTGGCGCAACTTGAGGCCATTCCCTCTTGTCTTATCACTCATTACTTGGTTAAAGAGGCTCATCCCCAGCTCTCTGCAACCTCCTTTCAGGTAGTTGTAGAGGGCAATGAGGTCTCCACTCAGCCTCCTCTTCTCCAAACTAAACAACCCCAGTTCCCTAAGCCGCTCCTCGTACGACATGTGCTCCAGACCCTTCACCAGCTTCGTTGCCCTTCTCTGGACACGCTCGAGTAATTCAATGTCCTTTTTGTAGTGAGAGGCCCAAAACTGAACACAGTCATCGAGGTGCGGCCTCACCAGTGCCAAGTACAGGGGCAAGATCCCTTCCCTGTCCCTGCTGGACACGCTATTTCTGATACAGGCCAGGATGCCATTGGCCTTCTTGGCCACCTGGGCACACTGCTGGCTCATGTTCAGCCGGCTGTCAATCAACACCCCCAGGTCCCTCTCTGACTGGCAGCTCTCCAGCCCCTCCTCCCCAAGCCTGTAGCGCTGCTGGGGGTTGTTGCGGCAGAAGTGTATTTGACCTTAGTGAAACTCCTACAGCTGGCCTTAGCCCATTGCTCCAGCCTGTCCAATTCTCTCTGCAGAGCCTCCCTACCCTCGAGCAGATCAACACCCTGCCAGCTCCCAACATAAAACACAGCACCATGAGGGCTGCTATAGGGTGATACAGAGAAATGATTACTTCTTTTAAGAATTATTTACTTATAGAACACTGCTTAGCAACTTATTTACTTACTTATAGCAAGTTATAGTATTACTTATAGTATTTTTTTAATATTGCTAAGAATCCTGCTTGCCCAGACTGTTCTGTGGAATTTTACCAAGGACTACTGTGTCCATCAAAACAAAGCAGTTTACTGTGAAAATCTACCAAGAACTGCAGTGTTCAGCAAAATATCATGTTTTTGTCCTTGAAGAACAGGTGTGCTCTAACTAGTTGGGCCTCGGTAATGAGTAAAGATAGCCATATACGGATTGTAGAAGTTTCATTGGTTCCCTTAAATAAGATAGGATGAGTAAACCGGCTGAAAAACATTTTTGTTGCTCAAGAAATTTACTAAGAGAATCTGCGCATGCTCCAGGGAAAAAACAAGGTGAGAAAGACTACGAGCCTTCCTCCAAAAGACCCCCGAAGACAACCACTAGGAGGCAATGCGCAGGTGCAAAGAGAACATAAACTGTTGACATCAGCCTTTCGAACTAACCCAGCGTTACTCATGCATATGTATGTTTGTGTTATGTAATCCAATGAATATGTATATCCACACTCTATAAGTTTTTGGTAAAATGTACTGTTGGTGTGCAAGCTTTGTGGAGAAATCCCCTTGCACCCCGGCACCGGAGTAAATATACCTGCTTTATAACTCTATTTTGAGTTGTAGAGTCTTTTTCTGCGAATCGAGGGGAAAACCAATTCCAGCTGAGCCGGACCCAATACAAACTGTTAAGCAGGTATTCTTTATTAGCAGCGCTTGGGTCGCCCTGGGGATTCTCCACTATAAGGACTCCCCAGAACTAGCAAGGGACATCAGTTTACATACACACAAATCATACATATTCATTAGATTTCCTGGAAAGGGGTGTCTTATGATAACGAGTTCCTGGAAATCATTTACATAGTCCCAGCATGCGTAGTAAAAGTAGAGTGAGGGTCTTTGGTGGTCGAGGGAAGAAGTACGTGGTCTTCTTCACGGTGTACGCTCTTTCCGGAGCATGGGCTGTGAGGTAAAGTCCAGGTGTCTTCTTCCTAAATCTGCGAGATCATCCTCCCTAGATTGTATGTGTGTGTCCTTTTGTTCAAGTTCCCCCTTATCTTAGTTTGCCCAAGTGCCCATTGTAGGCTTTAAGGCTGCTATCAGTGAGTTATATAGGAGCATTTTACTTTTGTCTTGACAGACAAAAAGGCCTAGGGAAAACAGTTGAGGAGTCCTTGGGAAACAAACACAAGCAAAACTTTCATGCATCACAGTTTACACTTAATCAGAAATTCACTGGTTTGAGCCTTTTCATTCCCCCCTTTTCTTTTGAGGGTGTGGTGGTTTGACCTTGGCTAAATGCCAGGTACCCACCAAGTCGCTCTATCACTTCCCCCCCTTCCCCTTTTTTCTCAACAGGGCAAAGAGGGGAAAGAAAATAACCAACCCTTGTGGGTAAAACAAAAGCAGTTTTAATATAAGCAAAGCAAAGCAAAGGTCCGCGCGCAGAAGCAAAAAAAAAGAAAACAGGTTTATTCTCTACTTCCCATGAACAGGCGATGTCGGGCCTTCTCAGGAAGCAGGGCTCCAATACGCGTAGTGGTTGCCTTGGAGGACCAAGGGTGACCCCACCCTCTTCCTCCTTTCTCCCAGCTTTATACTCGAGCAGACGTCATATGGTCTGGAATATCCCTTTGGTCAGTTCGGGTCAGCTGTCCTGGTTGTGTCCCCTCCCAAGATCTTGCCCACCCCGTCCCACTGTGGGGGGGAAAATGTTGGAAAGAGCCTTGGTGCTGTGTAAGCACTACTCAGCAGTAGCCACAACACCAGTGTGCTATCAACACCCTGCCAGCTCCCAACATAAAACACAGCACCATGAGGGCTGCTATAGGGGAAAACCAATTCTGGCTCAGCCAGACCTGGTACAGTCTCCACCCCTTATTCCATACCATTTACGTCATGCCCAGGACCCACATAACACATTTATTCATTCCGTAACTTTTCTTCACGCCTCCAGATGTTCAGTGACTTGGCTCCCATCTGTCAAGATGGATGTTCAGGACAGGAGCAGTATGTTTGACTGTTGGACTCCAGCACCGGCTAGGTTTGGGTCATCATCGCACGTATCTGGTTCACTCTTCGTTGTTCCTACTTCCTCCATCACTTCCTGCAACATACAACTCGGCCCACAGATTATTTTCCCCCCAAGGTTAAATCTCCTTGAGGCACACACTGAGTAGCCCCATCCTCCTGCATTACCCACCAAGTACATCCAGGTCCCTGAGCAAAAACAATCCCACGAGTGGGCTTGCCTTTTCCCAAGGGAGGAGCAATCCACACTGCCTTCCCCAGCCATTTCCCTGTGTGTACTACAGGGACCTTATCTCCTCCCACAGTATGAAGGGGTTTGGTTTGGGCAGGACCAGGACGGTTAACAGATCCTCTGGTGTTAATTAGCCAAGTGCCTTCTGCTAAATTTATATCCCAGTGTTTCCATCCCCCATTGTCCAATGCTCTCAACATAGTCTTCAACAGTCCATTGTATCTTTCAATCTTTCCAGACGCTTGTGGGTAATAAGGGATGTGATACACCCACTCAATGCCGTGTTTCTTTGCCCAGGAGTTTATAAGATTATTTCGAAAATGGGTCCCGTTGTCTGATTCGATTCTTTCAGGAGTACCATGTCGCCATAAAATTTGCCTTTCAAGACCTAAGATGGTATTTTGGGCAGTGGCGTGATTTACAGGGTACGTTTCAAGCCAACCAGTAGTTGCTTCCACCATGGTGAGTATGTAGCGCTTGCCTTGGCGTGTTTGTGGCAATGGTCCAATATAGTCAATTTGCCAGGCCTCACCATATCGAAAACTCAGCCATCGCCCTCTGTTCCAGGGAGACTTTACTCGTGTGGCTCGCTTGATTGCAGCGCATGTTTCACATTCATGAGTGACCTGTGAGATGGCCTCCATGGTCAGGTCCACCCCTCGATCACGAGCCCATCTGTACGTTGCATCTCTCCCGAGATGCCCGGATGTTTCATGGGCCCATCGAGCTACAAATAGCTCACCCTTGCGCTCCCAGTCCAGGTCCAGCCGAGCTACTTCAATTTTAGCAGCCTTGTCTACTTGCTCATTGTTTTGATGTTCTTCGGTGGCACGGCTTCTGGGCATGAGGGCATCTACATGACGTACCTTTAGGGTCACGTTTCCCACTCAGGCAGCGATGTCCTGCCACAGTGCAGCAGCCCAGATGGATTTACCTCTGCGCTGCCAATTGGTCTTCTTCCACTCCTGTAGCCACCCCCACAGGGCGTTAGCCACCATCCAGGAGTCAGTGTAGAGATACAGTACTGGCCACTTTTCTCGTTCAGCAATCTTTAGGGCTAGTTGGATCACTTTTACTTCCGCAAACTGACTTGACTCGCCCTCTCTTCAGTGGCCTCAATGACTTGTCTTGTGGGACTCCACACAGCAGCTTTCCACTTCCGATGGTTTCCTACCACACGACAGGATCCATCAGTAAACAGAGAATACCGCCTTTCATCTTCTGGTAACTCGTTATACGGCGGTGCCTCTTGGGCACGAGCCACCTCCTCAGGCAGTGCTCCAAAATCTCTACCTTCTGGCCAGTCCATGATCTCTTCCAGGATCCCTGGACGGTTGGGTTTTCCCAGTGGAGCTCGTTGTGTGATTAACGCTACCCATTTACTCCAGGTAGCACTGGTTGCATGGTGCGTAGAAGGGATGTTTCCTTTGAACATCCAATGTAATACAGTCAATCGCGGTGCCAAGAGGAGCTGTGCTTCTGTACCAACAACTTCTGAAGCGGCTCGAATCCCCTCATATGCTGCCAGTATCTCCTTTTCAGTTGGAGTGTAGTGGGCTTCTGATCCTCGATATCCCCGGCTCCAAAATCCTAATGGTCGACCCCGAGTTTTGCCTGGTATCTTCTGCCAGAGGCTCCATGTCAGGCCATGCTCCCCGGTGTATGTGTAAAGTACATTTTGCACATATGGTCCTGTCCGAAGAGGCCCAAGAGCTACCGCCCGAGCTATCTCCTGTTTGATGTGCTCAAAGGCTTATTGTTGCTCAAGACCCCACTCAAAATTGTTCTTCTTTCGGGTTACTTGATAGAGAGGGCTCACCAGCTGACTGTAACCTGGAATATGCATCCTCCAAAATCCCACAAGTCCTAAGAAAGCTTGTGTTTCCTTCTTGTTGGTCGGTGGAGACATAGTTGCTATCTTGTTGACAACATCTATAGGCACATGACGGCGACCATCTTGCCATTTTATTCCCAAGAACTGAATCTCCTGTGCTGGTCCCTTGACCTTGCTTTTCTTTATGGCAAACCCAGCTCTCAGAAGAATCTCAATTACTTTTTGTCCTTTCTTGAACACTTCTTCTGCCTTGTTGCCCCACACAATGATGTCATCGATGTACTGTAGATGTTCAGGGGCATCACCCTTTTCCAGTGCAGTTTGAATTAGTCCATGACAAATAGTGGAGCTGTGCTTCCACCCCTGGGGTAGTCGATGCCAGGTGTATTGGACACCCCTCCACGTGAAAGCAAACTGTGGCCTGCACTCTTCTGCCAAAGGAATTGAAAAGAATGCATTGGCAATGTCGATTGTGGCGTACCACTTGGCTGCCTTTGACTCCAGTTCATATTGGAGCTCTAACATATCTGGTACAGCAGCACTCAGTGGTGGTGTCACTTCGTTCAGGCCACGATAGTCTACTGTCAACCTCCACCCTCCGTCAGACTTTCGCACTGGCCATATTGGGCTATTAAAAGGCGAATGTGTCTTACTGATGACACCTTGGGTCTCCAGTTGATGGATCAGTTCTTGGATGGGAGCCAGAGAGTCTCGGTTCGTGCGATACTGCCGTCGGTGCACGGTCCTCGTAGCAATTGTCACCTGTTGTTCTTCAACTCCCAACAGTCCTACAACAAAAGGATCTTCCGAGAGGCCAGGCAGATTAGACAACTGTTTGACCTTCTCCGTGTTCACACTGGCCACACCAAAAGCCCATCGGTATCCTTTTGGGTCTTTGAAATACCCCCTCTTGAGGTAGTCAATGCCCAAGATACAAGGGGCTTCTGGGCCAGTTACAATGGGAAGTTTTTCCCACTTGTCCCGGTCAAGCTAACCTCGGCCTCCAGTACGGACAGTTCTTGACATCCCCCTGTCACTCCTGAGATCCAGATAGGTTCTGCCCCTCTATAACTTGATGGCATTAATGTACACTGTGCCCCGGTGTCGATTAAAGCCTGGTACTTCTGTGGCTTTGATGTGCCAGGCCATCGAATCCACACTGTCCAATACACCCGATCATCCCTTTCCTCCTCCTGGCTGGAGGCAGGGGCCCTCTATTCCTGTTCTTGGTCAGAGTATTCACTGTCTGACCCTTGCTATGCCAGGCCGGAGACTCCTTCATCAGGGCCAAGGGAGGTGATCTCAGTCTTCCTGTATCTGGGAGATCGCTGATTACTTTCTTGCGGTTTCACACCAGCTACATTAACAACCTTCTTGGATGTCTTCTTCTTGGCAGGGGTCTTTCCTCGCAATTCATGTACACGAGCTTCCAACTTGAAGGTGGGTTGACCATCCCACTTGCTCATGTCCTCCCCCTGGTCACGCAGGAAGAACCAAAGTTCGCCACGTGTCATGCACCTAGGTTTCCTTTCCCTCTGACTGGGGTGAAAGTGAACTAATTTCTTGGGGTGCTCCTGACATCTAAGGCACTCGCCCGTAGAGATGAGGAGGTACGAAGACTGTCTTCAAAGTTCTGAAGCCAGGAAGAGACTGCCTCCACAGTTGGTGTACATCTTAGTCCTTCTCCCACATCCATTTCTGGGTAGTACATCGCAGCCAAGCCGGCAGAACACGAGGATGGGGCACCTTTAATCACCTTCCTCCACATGGCCCGTGTGCACAAGACATCCTCTGGATTTTTAGGGGCTTCATCATTATCTGGATCACCATAATGACTTCCAGCACTGCTAATTCTCTCAGGTACTGGACACCTTCATCTGCAGTAGTTCACTTCCCTGGGGAGTTGTCCATAAGATCTTCCTTGAAAGGATATCTTGCTTTAACACTGGAAAGGAGCCGTCTCCACAGACTGCAAATTCCTGTTTCTTTTCCAATTCCCCTTTCAATTCCTCGATCTCTAGCAAGGGAACCCAGCTGTTGGGCTTCCTTACCTTCCAGCTGCTGAGCATCAGCCCCATTATCCCAGCATCGAAGCAGCCAGGCAGCAATCCGCTCACCCGGCTGGCGGCTATAGTCTTTCCGCAGATCTCGCAGTTCTGATGATGTAAGGGACCGGGTAGTTTCTGCCTCCTGTTTGAGTTCTGTTATTCCTTCTTCTGACCCTTTTGCTGAAGGACCCGCCTCTTCCTCTTCCTTCTCATCCCTTATTAATCGAGGATATGGACCTGTTGTTCTCCTTGTCCACTGCTTCTTTTTTACTACTGGGGCAATCTCTGCTGTTGTTGTTTTTGTTTGAGTTCCCATCTCCACCACAGTCCTTTGAGAGCACTGAACTGCAGCTCGATAAGCATAGGCCAGGCCCCAGTAGAGCGCTAGGAGTTGCTGATTTTCATCGGGATAGACAAGGCACCCTTCTATCAGGTGTTGTGTCAATTTTGCGGGGTTGCTTGCCTGTTCAGGGGTAAGATCCCAGGCTACAGGAGGTGATAACCGTCCTAGGAATCTGCCCAAATCCTTCCACTCCCCCTGCCACCCAGGGACAGGCCGCCTCAGGGCACATCTTGGTATTCTCTCACCCAAAATTTGCCTTCTCTTACACCAAAAACCTACCGAGCTCCACACAGCCCACAATAGGCAAACAGCATTAATGAACAGTATCAAAGAGCTAACATAAGGATGAATAAGTACTTCGGGAGCCTGCAGAATAAAACTACTCATGATGTTCCCAATTTCTTCCAGCATGTTCCCGAGCTTAGCAAAATAAAGATAAGCAGAGCAATAAACAAACCCGTGACCAGCACAAGAGCTTGTTGCTTAATAACTGCTATAGCTATAGTACAATTAATATAAAACTGCCGTTGTCACAGCCCCACGTTGGGTGCCGAAAAAGACTGTGGTGGTTTGACCTTGACTAAATGCCAGGTACCCACCAAGTCGCTCTATCACTTCCCCCCCTTCCCCTTTTTCTCAGCAGGGCAAAGAGGGGAAAGAAAATAACCAGCCCTTGTGGGTAAAACAAAAGCAGTTTTAATATAAGCAAAGCGAAGCAAAGGTCCACGCGTGGAAACAAAAAAAAAACCAAACAGATTTATTCTCTACTTCCCATGAACAGGCGATGTCGGGCCTTCTCAGGAAGCAGGGCTCCAATACGCGTAGTGGTTGCCTCGGAGGACCAAGGGTGACCCCACCCTCTTGCTCCTTTCTCCCAGCTTTATACTGAGCAGACGTCCTATGTTATGGAATATCCCTTTGGTCAGTTCGGGTCAGCTGTCCTGGTTGTGTCCCCTCCCAAGATCTTGCCCACCCCGTCCCACTGTGGGGGAAAAATGTCGGAAAGAGCCTTGGTGCTGTGTAAGCACTACTCAGCAGTAGCCACAACACCAGCGTGCTATCAACACCCTGCCAGCTCCCAACATAAAACACAGCACCATGAGGGCTGCTACAGGGGAAAACCAATTCTGTCTCAGCCAGACCCGGTACAGAGGGTATAGTGCTTTATAGCTCTATCCTTCATTTGAACAAATTTGCTATATCATGAACAGCAGTTACAACATTGAATTGTCAAACAAGTTACTACAGTCATCACAGCTATTCCTATGATCAATACAAAAGGTACATCAGCACAGAGGGCGTAGATAATCGCCTTAACAAGAGCACTGGAGCTCGCTGAAGGAATACGTGTAAATATATGGACAGATTCAAAGTATGCCTTTGGTGTAGTGCATGCTCATGGAGTGATCTGGAAAGAACGAGGACTTTCAACTATACAAGGAAATGTATTAAACATGCAGATATAATAATATGACTTTTGGAAGCAATCCGACTTCCGACAACTGTGGCCATCATGCATTGTAGAGGACATCAGAAAGGTAACACTGACAAGGAGGTGGGTAACAAATTGGCTGATTATGAGGCGAGGCAAACAGTGGAACAAGGTGAGGTATTAAGTTTGATTCCTGAAAAATCTCTATCATTACCTGAAACAGTAAAATATGATGAAAAAGATAAAAAAGAAATCAAGGACTTAAAAGCTAGGATTGATTTGTCAAATTAGTCAACAGTAGAAGACAATCGAGTAATAGTTCCCTTTAGAATATTGTGGACATTGGTAAAAACTGAAAATGACAAAACTCACTGGGGAACAGAAGCTCTGTATAATTCTCTCTCTAAGCAAATAATAGCCTGAAGCTTGTTTCAAACTGTGAGAAATGTGGTTAACAGATGTGTGACATGTTTGAAAAATAACCCAAAAGTAGAGCACCGAGTAAAGTTTGGAAATATTAGCAAAGGATGTGTTCCAGGTCAAAGCTGGCAAATAGACTTCTCAGAATTGCCTAGAAAAGGGGGGTATAGATATCTGTTAGTATTAACAGATACCTATTCCACTTGGCCTGAAGTGTTTCCCTGTTGAACTAATAAAGCTCAAGAAGTGACTAAAATTTTGTTAAGGGAAATTATCCCTTGGTTTGGAGTCCCTAAAATGATCTCTTCAGACAGAGGGTCGCATTTTGTGTCGCAAGTGGTATAATTAGTTAGTAAACTGTTAGAAATCAATTGGAAATTGCATACAGCGTATCGTCCCTAAGCAAGTGGGCAAGTAGAAAAAGTGAATCATTTAATAAAAACACAGTTAAGCAAAATCTGCCAAGAAACCAATTTGAGAGGGGATCAAGTCCTTCCAATTGCCTTATTAAGAATTAGAACCAAACCAAGAACCAAAGAAAAATTGAGTCCTTTTGAAATTTTATATGGGAAACCATTCCAAACTAGATATCAAGGACAAGATCTCACTCAAGTCGGAGACATGAGCTTACAATATTTGATAGCACTAGGAAAACAATTGGAGAAAGTAAACAAAATAGTTATGTCAACCAGGGCGTGGGGACTAGATTCCCTGGTGCACTCATTTAAACCTGGGGATTGGGTTTATGTTAAAACTATTTCAGGTCACCCCCTTGAAGAAAAGTGGAATGGACAGTTCCAGATATTGCTGACAACCTTCACAGCAGTCAAAATCGGAGAGCAACCTGCTTGGATTCACTACTCTCAAGTGAAAAAGGCTTCTGAACAACAATGGACATCAGAACCTGTAGGACCATTAAAGCTTCGCATCCAAAAATGGTGATATGGGTTCTCATGATTTTACTTAATTGTAACCTAAAAAGTGCTTGGGAGTGGCCTTGGACAAATGCTTATTTTGGACATACAGGCATCATGGGAGAGAATCTATTAGGGATGAACTTAGCAACTGTTGTAATATATGACAACATGACATTCCAACCAGACAAATGGGAAAAGACAAATTCGGTCCATACCTGGATGGCTGAAAAAGGAAAGGAGATACAGATTGGTTGCAGGATTTTCAATGCAAGTGGTATAGAAGATCCACCTCCCTCGACCCAAATTACCCAAATTACTGTCAAGAAAATTTCCAATGAGAGAATGGGACCCAGAATAGTCCAAGAACAATGTGTGACTGAGATTTGTTGGCATGTCTTTACTATAATCCAACCGGTGTCCACTGTTTGTTTAGGAGGAACCGGACTAGAGGACCAAGTTATTTCCTTTAAGTTTAGATTAAATATAACACAGAAAACCATTACTACTCCTGTTTATATTACTCCAAGTCAGGGTACTGAGTCAGATCACACTGAACTTGAACGATTGGAAGTCCCATATGTGTATCCGATAGACCCATATGTAATTAAAAATGTTGGTCAACAATAAATAATGTCTAATCCAACTTGGTCTCTTAAATGGGTTGAACTATTGATGCAAAGCAATATTTCAGAGATCCAGCCAGCTTGTTCACCTTTCTTAAAGACCTCTTACCAAGGATGGACAACCTGGATGCAAAGAAGAACGCTTCATACGAGGCGAACACAAAGAGACCTAATTGGTGCTCTAGGGACAGGATTAGGAGTTTTGAACAATATTGATTCAGAAATAATAATAAACAAACTTGCTACAGTAACCAGTGACCTGAACAAAATACAATACCTGTTAAGATCCTCCCTCCTAACTTTGAGCAACAGTGGCTTATGGCAAGTGCATTTCCACAATGGGAAAACCTGAATGAAAAAGATAACAAAGTGATCGTAGATGCATTAGACACAATTCAGACCGATGTCTCTACAGCCCTTAGTTGTGTCCAAGCTCAATTATGGACACAATCAACAGCAGCTGCAATTATCAGGGAAGGTGAGGATGGAATCCTGCCAAGGGAATTCTGAAAGGTAATATGGGATAATGCAACAGAATTTGAAAAGAGGTTTCAATCATGGTGGCACTTAGTTAATTTTACCTTTGACCCTCTTAGTAACAGAGCAACGGCTTTTGTATTAACAATATATCGAGCTCGGGTATATAAACTATATCCGATTGTTGCATTGGGATTAAATCATCATGGAACTGTAATTTATCCTTTAGAGCACAGGGTATGGGCTATAAAGAATAAAAAGAAGTGGCAAACTGTTGATGTCGAGGCCTGTACTGTGCGAGACCAGCGAGGATTTATTTGTGAGGGCAACACCATAAAAGCACATGATATCTGTCTTGACACTGAACAAAATGTTTTCCAATTTGAAATACACCCCAATGAAACCTCTGAAATTATTATAATTTATATGGGTATAGGATGCATTTGCTTAAGAACTCTGTGTGATTTTGTACAAGTGTCCTGGTTTACCTAGGATAGGGTTAAGTTTCCCCAGCAGTGGGGGGGGGGAAGCTCTAGCCGGGTTATTCATATACCATGCTGACGTCACATCCTGGCACCAAAGCGCGGCAGTGCGAGAGAGTCGGTTAACATGTGTGTTATGCCATCTCTCTGTTCTGACTGCTGTATTGGTAGATATCTTGCTCTGTTCATTGTTATTACTGTTACTGTTATTGTTATTGTTGTTGTTTGTTGTGTTGCTGTTGCACTGCTGTATTAAACCTTTCCTTATCTCAGTCTCGGGGTTTTGTATTTCACTCCCTTTGTGGGGGAGGGGCAGCGGCCGCGTGGTCTCAGACCCCGGCAGGGACTAAATCACCACAACAAGTAGATGACCTTATAGTAGACACAAGTAATCATACAAACATCTGTATCTGCAGCTTCGTTAGTCTTACAGGGTGTGATTTTAATTATACAGTTCCTGTCACAACCTATCAATTGTTACAATCCAGTTACAAATTAATTCAAGATTGGCAGCCCACGCCTATTGGAATGGATCTGGCCCTAGTAAGAAAACTTTTACATCATGAAAAATTAAAAGGATTAATGAAACAGATCAAAGAAAGTGGACAAAAAACTTTAATTACTGTCCAACATGACACAGAAAGCATACATCAAATAATGGAACGAGTGAATTCAGACAGAGAACACCATTGGTGGGATGTGTTTACAGGCTATTCTCCATCAATTACTAAAATCTTAAATATACTGACTCACCCGACGTTGACGCTACTAATAATCACGACAGTATTGACGATAGTAAATCTTATCTTTTGGTATAAATTAAGGAAGCTTACAGAGCAAATGTGGGCCTTATGAACAATAATGAAATATAATAAAACCCTTTTGACTGCAAAAGAATTTGCTTAGGGAATAGAAAAGGGGGGGGAATGAAGGGAAGTTGCTACAAGTATACTTGAAATTGCTAATGTACAGGGATCTGTAATATAAGACATTTAGTTTTAACGTTAGACATCACTTATATTTTACTAGCTTTTAGTTTTTCCTGCATTTTTCCTGTATTTTACTGTAATGTATATAATTTCATTTATACTTTTTCCTAACTACCCTCTGTAGTCATTACCCAGTTACCCACTTGTAAGATGTTTTGAAACCTTTAACTCCTTGCCTAGTAAAGATAAGACAGACCTTGGACAGTCTGAAAAAACTCCCTGAGTACATCCTTAGTAGCAGGAACCTAAAGAAAACAAGTGCCTAAGAAGACACCAGTGTCAAGATAAGTGACTGAAAGCTGGAACAAACAGGAGCTGAAGGATGGATGAGGTAACTCTATGACCATATATGGACACTAGAGACCTAAAGTTCGCTAACGGACAGTGTGAGAAAGGCTGTGTGGACCCCTAAGGAGGGGAGAAGACCCTCACTCTATTTTTACTACACATGCTCAGACTATGTAAATGAATTCTGAGAACCATTAGCATAAGACTGCCTTTTCTAAGAAATCTGATGCATATGTATGCTTTTTGTGTATATTAGTCAGAGAGTTTTGTTACTAAGTATGGCACTTGTGGTGGAGCGATCCCCAGTGCTGCCCAGCGCTGCGAATAAATAATACCTGCTTAACAGTTATACTCAATTCTGACTGTTGAGTGAAGCTCTTTGTTTCACCTGGATATACTTGGTCCAAAATTTCTGTTGGTATTGTGCTCTCCTTTTCAGTCTGTAACAAGGACAAACTTAAAATTTTGATTAATTGATCTTCCTTTATTTTAAACTCAGTTCCTTTGGCACTAAAAACAATCTTTGCTCCTAGTTGTTCTAACAGGTGTCTCCCTAATAATGGCTTAGCGAATCCAGGAAAATAAAGAAACTTATGTATACCTCTTTGTTTTCCTAATTTATACTTTATAGGTTGTATAAAGAAAGCCTTTTCAGTCTGGCCAGTTGCTCCAACCACAGTTACAAAATCTCTGTCCATAGGTATTAAATGTTGCTTCAAAACAGAGTAAGAGGCTAGCTGTTTTCAAAACCAATTGTTCCTCTGTTTCTGTCATAGCATCTAGCATTAAGTCTATATCTTTCTAATCGGGGTTCTGGTTCAAATCTTTTTGTGTCTCCTAGTGGGTCATCCTAGTAGTTTCTCACTACCTCTTTCCAAGCATCCAACTCATTCATATTAAAGGAGACTTTAATTCGGGTTGTTCCTCCCGGTCCCATCGCTTGTCTGAGTGGTGCCTGTATAGTTGGACCTGGCACTGGAGCTGTTTTACAAGTCTGGGCAGTGATTGGAATGCTACCTCCCACCACCTCCTAACACAAAGGGGTTATCATCCTGAGAGGGTCACACATTAATATCCAAATTTTCCCCTTTTCTCTCTCAGGAGGCCACACCTTAATTAACACAAAAAAATAATATTACTATCCACTCCTCCCCCTATTCACTCTTAGGATGCCACACCTTAATTAGATGCTTTCTGTTCCCCGAGAACCCTGTTCATGCATAAAACAGGGAAGCGGTCCTCTCAGGGAGGCAGCACGTAAGTTCCAAACACAACATGAACTCGCCTCCTTATGTTCCTGAGAGGTCCCTCTTAACACAGCGAGGCAATACGGCACTCTCGTCTCTAGCGATCCTGTCTGTGATGCCAATTTAATGTCCCGATCCAATGTCGGGGGAGGTTTCAATATGATCCCAAGAGTGAGATTAAGACATAAACGAGGTCAAATGCCATATACCCAAACCAGCTTTTTATTATTAAAGAAGTGAAGAGGGGTAGCGATAGGACAGAATGGAAGGAAAAGACAGAAATAAAGCAAGGATGCGGGATAGGACTGATAGATATGTCACCACCATGGATCCAGCGGCGTCCCCTTGGTCCTCAGTCTTCAGTTCTTTGGTGGTGGGTGCACACGGATCTGGCTTCAATGGTAGATGCACGCTGAGCAAAATTTTCTGCTGTCTTTTTAAGTTCATCATATCCGCTGATTAGCATATCTGCCCACCTTTAGTTTTTTTCTCTCTGGTCCCACAGGTTTTGCTGCATCCGGCTTCTGGGCAGAAACATTTGCCTCTTATCAGTTCATTAGCAATGCATGCATGGTGTCTGGCCTACACAATAGAGCCACACATGGCTACATGATGGGGCCAGGTCAGTACACATCTGCCCCTTTAAGGAGTTTGACAATGCAACTGCAAAGGAATGGGGGGGGGGGGGTGCATCTTTCAATACACTCCTGCTTCCCTGGGCAACACTCCCCAGACCAATCCACAGGCCACAGCAGCTTGTCCCTGACGTTTGCACAGACACAAGCAAGCTTTGGGACAGTCATGTGACATTTCAGTCTCTCACACAACCCCATGGTTCAAAGATTGCTTCAGGACTGTTATAGACTATCTTGCCAAAATGATGCAAGTCAGGACAAATTAAATTCCAATTATTTAATTTAGCAAGCGGCAACAAGCAAAACAGCGCTGGGCGGCCGGGGAGTCCTTGCTCCACCAACGGCGCACGCTTCTGCGGGTTTTTGTCTTGCTTATGTGTTACAAAGTGTTGCATATTAATGAGACTCTCATACATATTCATAATCTATCCCCGCCTACCCCCGCTTCGTATTATAATGAGGTTTCCTCCTACTTGCGCCTGCGCAGTAAACTTCAACAGTCCTGGGCAGTGGTCGCAGAGTACTGAGTAGTGGTCGCAGAGATGAAGTACCTCCTCTTCCTCGCCGTTGAACTTTTCACCCCAAGGTTCTGCGCAGCCTCCGTAGTTCTCTGACATGTCTCTGTTAAAGCTCTGATAAGGACGCACCCTTTACCCTTCTCATCCCCCCCTTCTCCCTCCTTTCAGTCTCTTGCACAGTAGGAGTCCGTCCTTGCTTCAGCATTTTAACTTAGATAAGCACTTGCAGTCAGTTAGTCGTTACACAGTGTAATAGTTAAGATTAAGCTTAGGTTTACATAGTTTATGGAATAACATGTCACAAGCTCCCAGTATCTTTAATGGAATTTGATGAACAAACAGTTTACTGTCTATCACAGGACCCATGGTGTCTTTAAAAAGGATAATTGTTTAGAAAAGGCCAGAAAAGAGCATTTTATAATTCATCCAATGAAACAGTAATCAATTGTATAAGATATTAATCCATAATCCTCAATTCCCTCTTCTGGTTTTTCCTCTCGGTCTTTTATTTTTAGGCATCTCTTTCCAATGCTTCATGCCAAACAACATGGTCTCAACCTGCCCTGGCTCCTTTTCTGTTCTTTCTCTAGCATCAATACTAGAGGATCCTGAGGGGCTAAATTAACACCACACTCCTTCCACCACTCAGGATGATTTCCCAAAGTGAAAAGCATATCTGCCTACAGCACCTCATCCCACCTTTCCTCTTGTCCTAGAAACAGCATCAATTGCAGCAAAATATCATATTTTAAAGTACCATTCCTGGGCCATTTTTCTCCATCCTCTAACTTATACAATGGCCAGCACTGATTACAATACTTTATCAAAGTCTTTCTATTAGTTACACCACCTGCGGGCCCTCCTATATCAAAATACATCCTAGTGGAATTTTTTCTAAAATTCCTCCATTCTTCCAGCCACAAACCACCTTTATCACGTACGAACACCGTTCTCGGTTTTCCTGACACTTAGGGCAGTCAATATCCTGCCCAAACTCAACAGGTTTTGCTCACACCACATACATTCTAAAACATACAAAGGTTTACAATCATTTTCTGGGTGTAACAGACACTACTCGGGTTCCCACGTTCATTCAAAATTACGTATTAAGATCACAACAGTTATTTATCAATCGCTTCATCCTTCTCCGGCTGTGTCCCTCGCGGGATAACAGAACCGCAGATCCAGACTCTGCTCTGGCTTCGTACTTATTTGTACGTCTCACTCACACACACAATCATGCAAATTCAGGATACAAAGCAAGTCAATAGCTGTTAAACTTTAAAGTTTTAAACCATTTCTTTCACAAACATCTGTTCGCTTTTCAGGTGAGCAGAGGTATATAGCTTATAAAGTTACAAAATGCAAACAAGTATTTTACCAAACATCTATTCACTCTACAAATTCTGAGGAGACAAACAGAGGCACTCAGATTACAAAGTTACCAAATGTATGCGTATTAAGACGCTAGCAGTCCCACATATGCTAACCCTGCTGTGGCGTGGAATCAAACTCTACAACTCACTAAGAGTTATAAAGTAGTATGTTTATTATGACGTCAGGCACACGGGGGATCGCTCCGCCACAAACGTGCGCACCCGGAGCCAAAAACCCAGCTCCTTTTATTGTTTGAAATGTTGCATATGCATTAGGATTCCGAAGATAAGGAGGGAATATTACAATTAGTTCCGAGAAATTCCCCTCTTGCCCCCCCCCCCCCCCCAAGTCCTTCTTCTTTGCGCCTGTGCAGTGCCTCCTGGTGAGGGTGGGCCGGGGTCTTCAAGGGTCTTCAGGATGAAGTAAGACTCCTTCCTTTTCATGAATTTTTTTGACTTTGCTTCCTGCTCATGCTCTCTGGACCTTTGGCTCCTCTTCAGGTTGTAGAGTTAGTTTTACCTGTTTGTTTTGTTAATTGGAACTTTTGTGTCTATCAAGATGTTCCAGGAAGTAAATCCTTGGTGTTATCAGGAACTGGTCATCCTTTAGCTGGCTCGGGTCCCCCTTTATCTCAAAGACGGGGATTAGTTTACTATCTATCCTGTTTTCTGTAAGAATGTTATCTAGCTAACATTGCCTAAGGGCTAGCATTGTTTAAGGGGCCTCACAACTTTGTCTATATTTCTTTGTTTCCTTTTTTTTTTTTTTTTTTCCTTTTTCGCTTTCCTCAGATCACTGCGTCTAAACAGTAACGACTTACAGGCAGCTACCAAATGAACCAGTTCCAAAACCACGACCAAGCCAAGACCAAGTACGCTCCAGATCAAGTGTTTCACACTATATTGCCGGGTGCACGGTACCCAACACAGAACGTCTTCTATGATTTATGGGTACCTTTACAAGGGCATGCCTCCCAAGCAAGCAAAAAAAATTTTAAAAGAATACCATTCCGAAGATGGTCCTTGTCTGTCCCCACAGTGAGCCTGATGAGGAGAGTAGTCCCTCTGGGAAGTCCTGGGGGCGCCCAGGGAGTCCTCCGTCTCAGCGGCTCCTGCAGCCAGACAGAGGTTGTCCCACCTGGGGTGCCAACTAAAATGAAGAAATTCACTCAACAGTCAGAATCCAATATAACTGTTAAGCAGGTATTCTTTATTAGCAGTGCTGGGGTCGCCCTGGGGATTCTCCACCATAAGGACTCCCCAGAACTATCAAGGGACATCAGTTTACATACACACAAATCATACATATTCATTAGATTTCCTGGAAAGGGGTGTCTTATGATAACGAGTTCCTGGAATTCATTTACATAGTCCCAGCATGTGTAGTAAAAAAAGAGCGAGGGTCTTCAGTGGTCGTTGTGATAGACAGTAAACTGTTTGTTCATCAAATTCCGTTAAAGATACTGGGAGCTTGTGACATGTTATTCCATAAACTATGTAGACCTAAGCTTAATCTTAACTATTACACTGTGTAACGACTAACTGACTGCAAGTGCTTATCTAAGTTGAAATGCTGAAGCAAGGACTCCTACTGCGCAAGAGACTGAAAGGAGGGAGAAGGGGGGGGTTGAGAAGGACAAAGGGGAAGTGTCCGTACTCTGTGTTCGAGGAGTTTGTGATGCGAGGAAGACGTGGAGCCTTCATCCCCACGACCACCAGAAGACAAGGAACGACCCCCTAGCTGCAAAAGTGCGCAGACGCAGAGTACGCCTCTCAGAGAGACCCAGACACCGGAAGGCGGAGGATATAAAAAGACAGACCCTCGGGAAGTGGGTGCGCGCCGTTGGTGGAGCAAGGACTCCCCGGCCGCCCAGCGCTGTTTTGCTTATTGCCGCTTGCTAAAATAAATAATTGAAATTTAATTTGTCCTAGCTTGCATCATTTTGGCAAGGTAGTCTATAACAGTTGTGACTTGCGGAAACACGACTCCACAACCTATAAGGTTATAAAGCAGGTATGTTTATTCAGCGCTGAGACGCACGGGGGATCGCTCCACCACAAACGTGCGCACCTCTCGTGGCACCTTGTCTTGGCTTTATGCTACAAAGCATCACATATTCATAATACGCCTATACATATGCATGACCTATCCCCGCTTCGTATTATAATGAGCCTGAAAGTCTTTTTCATATGTTCTGCCCCAGTCTCCTCCTAGTCACGTCTGCGCAGTGTGTCCCGGTGGTCGTGGGCTGGGGTCGCAGAGATGAAGTAGCTCCTCTTCCTCACTGTTGAACTTTTTACCTCCGTTCCTTGCGCAGTCTCTGTAACCTCCTGGACTCAGGCCGGACCATAGGGTTGGTTTTGACCAGTTTTTAGGGCTGTCTTCCTATTCCATCAGGAAGCGTTCCCTCACAGCTTCCATTAATCAAGGTTTCCATATTGTTCTGCTCTCTGGCCCATCGACTGTGCTCTATTATCCTACTGAATCTTAGTTATCTTTTAACTAATGGGCCTCTAGCCCCTAGCCTGATCTCTAAGTCTTCCATCTTTATGTCTAAACTAAGTTATACCTTCATTTCTTGAGTGCCTAATTTCTATATCCTATTTTAATTTCCTAGCTCCTCATCTCAGTCGAGGGAAGAAGTACGTGATCTTCTTCATGGTGTCCGCTCTTTCCGGAGCATGTGCTGTGAGGTAAAGTCTAGGTGTCTTCTTCCTAAATCGGTGAGATCATCCTCCCTAGATTGTATCTGTGTGTCCTTTTGTTCAAGTTCCCCCTTATCTTAGTTTGCCCAAGTGCCCATTGAAGGCTTTGAGGCTGCTATCAGTGAGTTATATAGGGAGTGTTTTACTTTTGTCTAGACAGACAAAGAGGCCTAGGGAAAACAGTTGAGGAGTCCTTGGGAAACAAACACAAGCAAAACCTTCATGCATCACAGTTTACACTTAATCAGAAATTCACTGGTTTGAGCCCTTTAAAGCTTAAATCAGAAATTTTATACAGTAGCCCTTTGAACCAGCAAAACATTAAACACAAGTGGAGACAGCAGGATGGGGGAGACTCAAATTTGTTTTTATTTTGTGGCTTGTTTATTAGGCTGCCTGTACTGACTGAGAAATTCATAGTACATTAACTTTAGATTCTGCTTTTCTCCCTAAGGAGCAAGTGTGGGCTGTGTGGCATAGTGCAGTCTAACTTTTTATATTCTTTCTGATATACAGGTTAAACATGGTGACTGTTTCTAATGATGAATTCTTTCCTTACTGTTTGTTAATTACAGGGGGGTTGTTTGTTAATATTGGCTTGTTGGAGCAGAAGTGGATAAAACAACTTGCTACAATAGGCAGTCTTCAGAAGTGGATTTCCTTTAAAATATTTTTCTCTTTACCTAGTCTGTTTACAAGAAAAAGTGCCTCAAGCAGGGCCTTTCTCTTGCAAACACAGCACAGCTTACCTGACTCATTTGTGGTGTTTTGAAATTTGAAAAATGTTATCCACCAGGAAAACCTGAAACATTGCATTTCTCTGCTTGCAGAGTGCTTGGAATGCAGCCTTTAAATCAGTTTGCATGACTCGTTAAGCAGGAAGGCATGAAAATAAATAAATAAAACTTGGAATTAGTCATACCGATACAAGGAAATGATCACATACTTTGCAACTTATTTACTTATAGCAATTTATAATGATCTCTGAATATGCTTAATAATCCTGCTTGCCCTAACTGTTCTGTGGAAGCTTACCAAAGGCTACTGCTACTGTGTTCATCAAAACAAAGCAGTTTTATGTGGAAACTTACCAAGAATTACTGTGTTCGGCACAAATGTTTCTTGTCCTTGGAAAGCAGATGTGCTCTAGCATGTTTATGGATAGATAGCCATATATGGGCGGTAGAAATTAATAGACTGGTGCTTTTAGATAAGATAGAGGTGGTAAACCAGTGGGAACCACTCTTGTTATTCAAGAAATTGGCTAAGAGAATCTGCGCGTGCTCCGAGGAAAAGTACAAGGTGAGAAAGACTGTGAGCCTTCCTCCAAAAGACCCCCCCCCCCCCCCCCCCGAAGACGACCACCAGGAGGCAATGCGCAGGTGC
The DNA here is from genome assembly GCA_017315185.1 of Bubo scandiacus. Taxonomy (NCBI): domain Eukaryota; kingdom Metazoa; phylum Chordata; class Aves; order Strigiformes; family Strigidae; genus Bubo; species Bubo scandiacus. The sequence goes on along the minus strand of MU210525.1, from coordinate 725,754 downwards.
AAAGATAACATAAACTGTTGACACCAGCCTTTCGAACTAACCCAGCCTTACTTATGCATATGTATGTTTGTGTTATGTAATCCAATGAATATGTATATCCACACTCTATAAGTTTTTGGCAAAATGTGTTGTTGGTGTGCAAGCTTTGTGGAGAAATCCCCTTGCACCCCGGCACCAGAGTAAACATACCTGCTTTATAACTCTCTGAGCTGTAGAGTCTGTTTTCCGCAAATCAATATATACTTGCTTTGGAGAATCAAGAGAGCTTTATAGCCCCCTGATGCCTGCTAGCTGATGCCTGCAAGCAGTTGGTGCTGATTGCTGTAAGGGGCCTCAGACAAGAATGCGCCCAAGGACATAATTTTTGCAACTGTGTTGGGTACATTCCAGACAGGGGAGATAAACCAGCAGACACCTGTGGAAACCCCTCAGGGACTCTTCCCCAAACAATGTATTAATATATGCATTAGATTCTCTGGAAATAGGCGTGTACTTCTCCAAAATTACATGAATATTCATTTCTTTTGTTGTATTGTAAGGGGTCGGGGGCACAAATTGTGTTCTCCTCCATCCCTTCAGTTGTGGGGATGGATGATGAAAAATACAGGAGAACTCAACAGATGAACTAGTGGCTCCAAGACTGGTGTTACTGTCAGGGCTTCAGATTTTTCAACCATGGGTTGGTATACAGGACGCCAGACCTTTTGGCATTAGATGGGATGCACCTGTCCCAGAGGGGGAAGAGGATTTTGGGGCAGGAGTTAGATGGGCTCATTGAGAGAGCTTTAAACTAGATTTCAAGGAGGAAGGGGGCAAAACATCAGCCCATCTGAAGTGCACGTATACCAATGCACACAGCATGGGTAACAAACAGGAGGAGCTTGAAGCCATGATGAAACAGGAAAATTATGATGTAGTGGCTATTACAGAAACATGGTGGGATGTCTCCCATGACTGGAGTGCGCCAATTGATGGCTACAAGCTCCTTAGGAGGGATAGAAAAGGAATGAGAGGTGGTGGGGTGGCGCTGTATGTTAGGGACTGTTATGATTGCTTTGAGTACAAGTGTAGTGAAGACAGGGTGGAGTGTCTTTGTATTAGAATCTGGGGGAAGGCCAACAGGGCAGATGTTGTAGTAGGAGTCTACTATAGGCCACCCAACCAGGACAGAGAGGTGGATGAAATATTCTATAGGCACTAAATGAAATCTCATGATCACTTGCCCTTGTTCTTGTGGGAGACTTTAACTTCCCAGACATCTGTCCAAGCAAAGTGGGACCAGTCCCGGAGAGTCTTGGAATGTGTGGGAGACAACTTCCTGACACAGCTGGTGAGTGAACCGACCAGAGAAGGTGCCCTGCTGGATCTCCTCTTTGTGAACAGAGAAGGACTGGTGGATGATGTGGCGGTTGGAGGCCGACTAGGGCACAGCGATCATGAAATAATACCGTTCTCTTTTCTTAGAGAGGCCAGGAGAGGGGGCAACAGAACTGACATCCTGGACTTCAAAAGGGCTGACTTTGACTTGTTTAGGCACCTGCTTGACAGAATCCCTTGGGAGACGATCCTGAAGGGTATAGGGGTCCAGGAAGGCTGGGCACGTTTTAAGAAGGAAGACTTAATGGCACAGGAGCAGGCTGTTCCCAGGTGCTGTAAGAGAAGCCGGCGTAGAGAAGACGACACTGGCTAAACAGGGAGCTTTGTCTGCAACTCAGGGAGAAAAGGAGAGTTTACAGCCTTTGGAAGAGGGGGCTAGCGAGTCACAATGATTACAAAAATGCTGTGAGGCTATGCAGGGCGGAAATCAGGAGGTCTAAAGCCCAGCTGGAAATTAATCTGGCTTCAGCAATCAAGGACAACAAGAAATGTTTCTATAAGTATGTCAACAGCAAAAGAAAGACCAGGGAGAGCCTCCATCCCCTGCTAGATGCAGGAGGAAACATGGCAATGAGTGATGAGGAAAAGGCTGAGGTGCTTAATGCCTTCTTTGCCTCAGTCTTTAATAACAAGACTAGTTGTACCGAGGGAATCCAGCCTCGCAACCAGAAGACAGAGACTGGGAGAACGACCCCCCGCATTCCAGGAGGAGATAGTCAGAGACCTGCTGCATCACATAGACATACACAAGTCTATGGGACCGGATGGGATACACCCGAGGGTGCTGAAGGAGCTGGCTGGGGTGCTCGCCAAGCCGCTTTCCATCATTTACCAGCAGTCCTGGCTGACCGGGGAGGTCCTGACAGATTGGAAATTGGCCAATGTGACGCCCATCTATAAGAAGGGTCGGAAGAATGATCCAGGAAATTACAGGCCTGTCAGCTTGACTTTGGTGCCCAGGAAGCTGATGGAGCAGCTCACCCTGATAGCCATCATACAACACATGCAGGACAAACAGATGATCAGGCCCAGTCATCATGGGTTTATGAAAGGCAGGTCCTGCTTGACAAACCTGATCTCCTTCTACAACAGGGTGACCTGCTTATTGGATGAGGGAAAGGCTGTGGATGTTGTTTACCTTGACTTCAGTAAAGCCTTTGACACCGTTTCCCACAGCATTCTCCTGGCGAAACTGGCTGCTCGTGGCTTGGATGGGCACACGCTTTGCTGGGTAAAAAATTGGCTGGATGGCCGGGCCCAAAGAGTTGTGGTGAACGGAGTTAAATCCGGTTGGCAGCCGGTCACGAGTGGTGTCCCTCAGGGCTTGGTTTTGGGGCCACTCCTGTTTAACATCTTTATTGATGATCTAGACAAGGGGATCAAGTGCACCCTCAGGAAGTTTGCAGATGACACCAAGTTGGGTGGGAGTGTTGATCTGCTCGAGGGTAGGGAGGCTCTGCAGAGAGACCTGGAAAGGCTGGAGCGATGGGCTAAGGCCAACTGTAGGAGTTTCACTAAGGTCAAATGCACTTCTGCCGCAACAACCCCCAGCAGCGCTACAGGCTTGGGGAGGAGGGGCTGGAGAGCTGCCAGTCAGAGAGGGACCTGGGGGTGTTGACTGACAGCCGGCTGAACATGAGCCAGCAGTGTGCCCAGGTGGCCAAGAAGGCCAATGGTATCCTGGCTTGCATCAGAAATAGTGTGGCCAGCAGGGACAGGGAAGGGATCTTGCCCCTGTACTTGGCACTGGTGAGGTCGTACCTCGATTACTGTGTTCAGTTTTGAGCCGTTCACTACAAAAAAACCCACTGAATTACTCAAGCGTGTCCAAAGAAGGGCAACGAAGCTGGTGAAGGGTCTGGAGCACATGTCGTATGAGGAGCGGCTGAGGGAACTGGGGTTGTTTAGTCTGGAGAAGAGGAGGCTGAGGGGAGACCTCATCGCCCTATACAACTACCTGAAAGGAGGTTGCAGAGAGATGGGGATGAGTCTCTTTAACCAAGTAACAAGTGATAGGACAAGAGGGAATGGCCTCAAGTTGCGTCGGGGAAGGTTTAGACTAGGAAGAATTTCTTTACAGAACGGGTTGTTAGGCGTTGGAATGGGTTGCCCAGGGAGGTGGTGGAATCTCCATCCCTGGAGATGTTTAAGAGTCGGGTTGACATAGCGCTTAAGGATATGGTGTAGTTGAGAACTGTCAATGTTAGGTTAATGGTTGGACTAGGTGATCTTCAAGGTCTTTTCTAACCTAGATGATTCTGTGATTCTGTGATGTAAAAGTGTGCCCTTGTCTTTTGGCATGCACGTTAGGTGGAATGATCCCCCGTGCATCCAGAGCTGCAATAAAGAATGCCTGCCTTCTAAAACTTCAAACTAATTCTTATAGGGTTCTTTTGAAACTGAGTTTACGGTAACACCCCAAAATATTTTTTTTTTACCAATCCTCTACTTTTCCCAGCCTTCCTAAATAAGGTCTGAAAAAGAAATATGTGGTAAAATCTTTGTCTTCTTCATTGTGGCTAAGCAGAGTGGTCATGCATCAGTCTTGAAATCACATGTGGGAATACAATGGAAGATTGGCAAGGAGGATTGTAAACACGTTCGAAGTGACGTGTAGCTGGGGTGTCAAAAAACACATATATCACAATAACTGTTGTTTAGTTTTGTGTGCTTGACAGGTAGAATATCTGTGTTTAGATAACATAGGCCTGTGAGAGACTCAGAGGCAACGTATCAAACATCCTTGAGATTCCTGCCCTGCTGTGGGAAAGATCAAACATAGTGGAAAATTACGCCTGCAAAAATCTCTGATATATACAGGCGAAAGATGCAGGTTTGAGATCTTCTCTTTCTTCTCCTCTTTCTGGCTAGCAAGGACAGAGCTCCACGGTGCCTGCATCCTGGCTTGTGTGCCACGTCCCCAGGTGCTGCTGTGGAGATCCCCCGGGTCACAAGGTTGATACCGTAAAAGTCGGTTGGAGGAGAACTCTCTAAAACTCAGAAGTCAGAGTGTTAGAAAGCAGGCATTCTTTATTGCAGTGCCGGGTGCATGGGGGATCTCTCCACCAAACATGCACACCTTAAGCCAGTGAAACCCCGACTTAAATGCAGGTATCTCATACATATTCACGAGGTCTTACAATAGAAACAGACATATTCATAATGATGTGTAATTACTCCTAGAATTTTTGTATCAACAGTCTCTTCCATCTTATCGAAACATGATATGATGCGCATCCTTGAGCGGTGCCATCTTGATGTGTGATGCATATCCTTGAATGGGGAGTCATCCTTTGGGTTGCAAATCGCAGGTGTCCTTCATTTGCGGGGTGCAGGTGTCCTCCATCTCCGGGTATGCAGATGTCCTCCATCTCCAGGTGTCAGAGGCCCCAGTCCTTTGTCCTTGGGGCCCCTATCTTTATTTATGCATGCTTGTGTTCCTTGTCTTACAATTCAGAAATGCCTTGCTTTCACAGCTTAAAAGAATTTTAGTTTAAAGTACAATTTAAGTTTGCTATAGCTAACTATTTTACAGTTATGCTTAATTTTCTTAATATACCTATATCATTCCCCCCTTTCTCTTCACGGTTGCAGAATTTATATGATGCAACCTAAAATACTTACTTATCTGAGCTAAGGTTAGTTTTAAGTATAGATTAACAGGTTATACATTCTTATAATATACTTCTATAGATATATAAAGCATGTCCTTCACTGTAAATACATAACATGATTCATAATTTAGACTACAACCGTCTACTACAGCGGTTACAGCAATCACAGCACTGAATAGTTAAACAAGTTATTATTATCATAACAATTATCCCCAGAATTAAAACAAGTAATTGTTTCAGCCACTTGAAATTGGGTAACCAAGATGTCAGTGTATTCTAGATCTCTTCAAAGCCAAGAGAAGTATCATCTTTCTGTACCTCATGTAGTACACCTATCTGATGCTTTATTATGCTCATGTCTGTGTTTACCTTCCCCGTCTCATCAATGTATGTGCAGCAGCTAGTGTTTACAACAGCGCAAACTCCACCATGTGAAGCTAACATCATGTCTAAAGCCATTCTATTTTGGAGGGTGATTTTAGAAAGCTCTGTAACTTCTCTCTGTAATGCCCCAATTGCATTTGTTGTAGCATTCCCAATTTCTTCCATAACCCCAGAAATATTTACTATAGCTTTTTCTAGTTCACTGACCCCCAGTGCAGGAATGAGCCATCTCACAAAAGAGTGAAAAGCAGTTGGACGAATAACTAATGGATTTGGAATATTTCTCTTTTGTCTTCCAATATGAACTTTGGCCCAGCTTAATCCGTGTAATTGGGGTACTACTTTAATTTGAGGAAGGACTATTCCTAACGTTCAGGCTCCAGTCCACCAAGGGGGTAGTGACTTTCTAGCTATATTCCCACAAAGCCAATACCAACCTTTTCCTTTTGGGACTTGCCAGTATAAGTCTCTTAAATTTTCATGTCTTTTTGGTAAGTGAATCTGGAAATACCAATCACACTGAGGATAATTTCCCACCGAGTTATTACCTTGAAGGGTGGTTTTTCGATCTGTGACACACTTAACTTTTTCCTTTAATTGAGGAGTTCTAATCACCCAAGTTTGTGTGTCCTCATTTCGTTCTTTAAAATATTTTCTAGGGGATTCCCGAAGATTGTTCCAAGTAGTATTGAAAGGAATGGGAAGGCCGATCAATGAGAGATTTGCAGCAGAGCTATGTCTTGGAAATTTAGCACACACCCAGCATTCACTCATATTGATTGCTAATGCCATCCGCTTTATCAATTGTATATGAGTATTATCATTCCATAATGTTCCTAAACTTTGTGAGGTGCCCCCTCGGTACATTACCAACTGTAGCAGCAAGATAATTATTGTTTTTTGAGCCGAAGCTTTAAAGGGGCCTCTTCCTGAGACATCCATGGTGCTGGGGCTTTCTTGACTCGCGAATAATGTATCCAAGGGTCCTTGCTGTTTAATTTAACAGCAGTATACGTTGTTAGTAAAATCTGATAAGGTCCCTTCCATTTCTCTTGTAGTGGATCAGAGGTCCATGATTTGAGGTAGACCCAATCTCCCGGCTGAAAGGAATGAACTGGTTAATCGAGATTTAATGATCTATTTATTACAACAGACTTATTTATTTTCTGTATAACTTTCCCCAGGAGAATCATGTATTTTGACAGATCATTTTCTCCCTGAATTTTCATTTCTCCAGGTAAACCTGGAATCTGATATGGCCTTCCATAAAGAAGTTCATATGGACTCAGTCTGTGTTTACCCCTTGGTTGAACTCTTATTCTCAGCAAAGCTAGGGGTAAAACCTGTGTCCAGTCCATTGAAGTTTCCTGGCACAATTTGCTTATTTGTAATTTAAGGGTGTAATTCATTCTCTCTACTTTCCCACTTGCTTGTGGTCGATAGGGGGTATATAAGTCCCAAGCAATATTTAATACACTTGATATTCTTGAGATGATAGATGCTATAAAATGAGGACCTCTATCTGATGACATGCCTATTAGCACTCCAAATCTGGGAAATATTTCTTTTAGTAATATTTTTGCAACCTCCCGCGCTTTGTTGGTGCGGCAGGGAAAAGCTTCTGGCCATCCTGTGTATGTATCTACTAACACCAATAAGTATTTTAAACTTCTTTTTCTGGGTAATTCAGTAAAGTCAATTTGCCAATACTCTCCTGGAGCTCCTCCTTCTGTCACTTTTCCAAAGTGTATCTTATTCTGTGTTTTGGGATTGTTTTTACAACATATTTCACACCTCTCTGTAACTGACCTTATGGTTTCTACCATATTTCGGCCAATTATAAATTTCTGTAAATGTTTCAGAAGATTCTCAGTACCCCAATGAGCAGAGTTATGTTCCTTTTTTACCACCTCATATAATAAGGTGTATGGGACTACTACTAAACCTGAAGCTGTTACAGCCCACCCACTCTCTTTCTTTTTAGCTTCTAATTTTTCAATCAATTTTAAATCTTGATTATCATATATTGGATGTTCAGGTAAATCTAACTGACGTTCTGGGACTAATGCCTGAACTTCTGCTGAGATGCCTTTTCGTGCAGCCCGTTTGGCAGCTTCATCAGCCAGCCTATTTCCACGTTGCTGTTTGCTGTCTCCTGTCTGATGGGCCTTGCAATACATTACAGCGACTTCCGCAGGCAGCTGTACACTCTCAAGGAGCTTCAGGACTTCTTCCTTATGTTTGATTGCTGTTCCCTGTGATGTTAAAAGTCCTCTTTCTTTCCATATAGCTCCATGGGCATGGATTACTCCGAATACATATTTCGAGTCAGTCCAGATATTTACTTTCTTTTCTTTGCTCAGTTCTAATGCTCTTGTCAGAGCAATTAATTCAGCCTTTTGAGCGGATACGCTCGGTGACAATGGTTTAGCTTCTATGACATTGGTCACAGTAGTCACCGCATATCCGGATGCACGCTGTCCATTTATAACAGAACTACTCCCATCTGTATATAGTTCTAAATCAGGATCAGGCAAAGGTGTATCTTTTAGGTCTGTTCTGCTGGCATATACTTCTTCAATGGTTCGCAGACAGTCATGCTCCAATTCCTTTGCCTCTTTTAAATCACCAGACAGGAAGGTTGCAGGGTTTAATATAGTTGTTGTTTTTAAGGTTGTGTCATCCTGGTCTAGTAGGACAGCTTGGTATTTAAGCATTCGGCTCGGGGATAGCCAATGATTCCCTTTCTGCTCCAAAACTGAAATTACCATGTGGGGTACATATACAGTTATATGCTGCCCTAGGGTAAACTTCCGAGCTTCTTGTATTAACATGACTGTTGCTGCTACTGCTCTCAGGCATCCTGGCCACCCCTGACTCGCGGTATCTAGTTGCTTAGAGAAGTAAGCAACTGCCAGCACCCCTAAGGCTATTCCTTTCCTTTCCTTTCATGCACAAACAGTTCAAAAGGCTTCTCAATATTTGGCAATGCTAGCGCTGGTGCTTTTAGCAGTGATTGTTTTAGTTCTTTGAAGGACTGTCTTCCTTCTCTAGTCCATGCTAAACAGGAATCAGCAGAGGTTTTTAATGTTTCATATAACGGTCTCACCATTAGTCCGTAGTCATCAATCCATAAGCCACACCAACCGGTCATCCCAAGGAAGGTCCGCAGTTCTCGGAGAGTCCTGGGTTCTGGGAGTTGACAGATGGCCTTCTTCCTTTCGGCTGACAGCTGCCGGTGTCCTTTAAAAATCTCAAAGCCCAAATACATTATAGTCTCTTGGGCAATTTTTGCTTTTTCTCGCGACACCCGATACCCACTCATTCTCAGGAAATTCAGAAGGCTAATGGTTAACTGCAAACATTCTTCCCTGGATTCTCCAGCTATAAGGATGTCATCTACGTACTGTAGAACAACGCCTTCCCGATTTTCTAATCGCCAACCCTCAAGTTCTTTGGCAAGTTGATTTCCAAAAATCGTCGGACTGTTTTTAAATCCCTGTGGAAGCACTGTCCAAGTGTATTGGGTCTTTCTCCCGGTTTCTGGATTTTCCCATTCAAAGGCAAATAGGTCTTGGCTCTCTGGGGCCACGGGAATGCAGAAAAAGGCATCTTTTAAATCTAGTACAGAAAACCATCCTTGCTTATCTGTCAGTGTGGTCAGTAAAGTATAAGGATTTGCCACAACTGGATGGATATCCTGTACTATTTGATTGATTGCCCTCAAATCCTGAACCATCCTATATGTTTTCCCATCTGCTTTCTTTACTGGCAATATTGGGGTATTGTATTTAGATTCACATTCTCTTATTAAGCCATGCTTTAAAAATTTTTGTATGAGAGGTAACAATCCCAATCTAGCTTCAATCTTTAAGGGGTACTGTTTCAATCTTATCGGTGTAGAATCTGGTTTTACATCTATTTTCACAGGCTCGGCTATCCGGGACCTCCCCGGTACCTCTCCAGCCCAAACAAGAGGGATTACTGCTTCTTCTATTTCTTTTGGAATCTCTTCTTTATTTTCTTTATCTTCCTGCAACAAAAACATTGAAACCTGGACATATTTAGATTCTGGTATTAATACTTCTACTTCTCCATTTTTGAATTTAATTTTGGCCTCCAATTTTCCTAGCAGGTCCCTGCCTATTAGAGGTTTTGGAGCTCCTGGTAAGTAGAGGAATTCATGTGTTACCCACTGTTTTCCAATTTTAAATTTTAATGGTTTGAAAAAGGGCCTCTGTTCAGCTTTTCCCGTTGCACCAATTATTTTTATCATATTATCCCCTAATTCATGATCTTTTGTATTTAAAACTGAAAAGGTTGCCCCTGTATCCACCAAGCACTCCACCTCCTCATTTCCCAGCTCAGTTGTAACCAGAGGCTCTGCTGGGAGAGAGTGCTCCGGTCCCCTTCAGTCCTCTAATGTTACTATAGGTGCTGCTCCTTTGTTCTTCGCTAATGCTGGGCATTCTCTTTTCCAGTGTCCCCTTTCTTTACAATAGGCACACTGATTCATGCTCAGAGTATTCGGCAGTGCTCTTCCGCTTCCCCTGATTCGTGTCCCACCTCTTGTGTTTACAAACCGTCCCCGATTCTTCTGAATATCCTCCAAAACCACTACTAACTTAGCATTAGTCTTCTGTGTCTCCTCCTCTCTATTTCGATATACCATCCATGCTACTTCCAGCATCTTTCCTAGATCTCTAGCCTCTATCCCCTGCAGTCTCTGCAATTTCCGTCTGATGTCGTCTGTGGCCTGTCCCATGAATAGGGAAGCCAGCTGTCCTGCCCCTTCCTCTGATCTGATTCTCAGAGTAGTATATTTTCTAGCTGCCTCTTTTAGCCGATTTAAAAAATCAGTTGGGGATTCATCCTTATTTTGCTTGATTTCATATAATTTAGACCAATTAACAGCTTTTGGAGTTGCGTGCCGTATCCCAAGTATGACTAATCTTTGGTAACGTATAATCATTTCTCTATCATCTGGATTATTAGGATCCCAGTTTGGATCTACTAGGGGGAAGTGCTGTTCCACTCGCCCCTGCAGTGCGTTTGTGGCTATTTGACCTTCCACATGTAATCGCACTGCCCTCCGAATCATTTCTCGCTCAGTGCTATCAAACAATACTTGTAGTATTGCCTCGATATCTTGCCAATCTGGGTTTTGAGTTTTAACTATCATTTCAAATGCACTGGCGACTTTCTCCGGATCTTCTCTATAACTTCCAGCGGCTAGTTTCCAATTGTTTAAATCAGCAATTGAAAATGGAACTTTTATAAAGACTGGGCCGCTATTCCCAACTGCTTGCCGCAAGGGAGCTTGTAAAGGAGCTGGCAGCTCTGTTTTCTGTCTACTCCGAGTTCTTTCTGAAATAGGCGTGGAGCTTTCTGCTTCCACTGTCTCCTCTGACTCATCACTTCTTTCCTGCCTTGCTTCAGCCTGCCTGTCAGTTATTCGTAATCTCGGTGCAGTCAACAGGTCTAAATCTTCCTATATCTCCTCCTGAGTCCATTTTAAGCACCTCTGCCCTATACTACATGCGGAGCAGCACCTTTTTAATTCCGTCTTGCCCCTTTTGTCTTTTTCTAATGCCAGGACAAGAGGATCTGATGGGGCAAGATTAATTCCACACTCTTTCTGCCACTCTGGATGTTGCCGTAGTGTGAAAAACATATCAGCATACATTACTTCATCCCACTTTCTTTCCCTTCTCAGAAAAAGCATTAGTTGTAGCAAGGTATCATAATTTAAAGTCCCATTAATTGGCCATTTTTCTCCTTCATCCAGCTTATATAGTGGCCACCATTGATTACAATATTTTATCAAATCCTCCTTTTTGGGAGAACCCCCGGTACCTCCAATATGCTTCCAATGCCGTAATATACAGCCTAAGGGGGATTTCTTTACTATTCCACCCGTAGAACTTCCAGCCCCCATAATACAGAATGTATAAGATATATATCTATATCAATATAGCAGCAAGAATATGTGCACAAGCAATAGCAGCAAAAGTATACACGTATATGTATCACAATGCAATATTTAAATAATTAATTCAACAATCACTTTGTCCGTCTCCAGCTGCACCTCTCACGAGATAACAGAACCACGGATCAGGACTCTGTACGCGCTTCGTACGTAATTGTACGTCTCACACACCACTCACACAATCACACAAGTTTGAGAGTTAAAGACAGTTGTTTCACAGCAGCTGCTTAAACAAACCAAACAAAGTTCACTTCTTACAAAGTTACCAAATACACCAAACAACCAGAGCATATGCTAAGGAGCTATATTCCCCTTGTGGGCCCGTTCGGGGCGCTCCCCCCCTGTTTATTCTGCACAGCTATGCACCTGCTGCTTATAAGCAGGAAACCAGAAAACCAGAAAATTTTAAAATCCTGAAAGAATGCCTTTACTCACAATTTGAAGTTCTTACTTCTGGCCCTTCAGTCCAGGGATCAGGGTCCCTCTCCGAGAAATCCCGGTGCCGGCTGAGGTTCCGTGATCCCAGGATCTGTAGAGCTTCAGAAGCAGAGTCCCATCTGGGTTGCCAAAACTGATACCGTAAAAGTCGGTCGGAGAAGAACTCTCTAAAACTCAGAAGTCAGAGTGTTAGAAAGCAGGCATTCTTTTATTGCAGCGCCGGGTGCATGGGGGATCTCTCCACCAAACATGCACACCTTAAGCCAGTGAAACCCCGACTTAAATGCAGGTATCTCATACATATTTACAAGGTCTTACAATACAAACATACATATTCATAACGATGTGTAATTAGTCCTAGAATTTTTGTATCAGCAGTCTCTTCCGTCTTATCGAAACATGATATAATGCGCATCCTTGAGCAGTGCCAACTTCCTTGGTTCTCGCGTTTGATGTGTGATGCATATCTTTGAATGGGGAGTCATCCTTTGGGTTGCAAATCGCAGGTGTCCTTCGTCTGCGGGGTGCAGGTGTCCTCCATCTCCAGGTGTCAGAGGCCCCAGTCCTTTGTCCTTGGGGCCCCTATCTTTATTTATGCATGCTTGTGTTCCTTGTCTTACAATTCAGAAATGCCTTGCTTTTACAGCTTAAAAGAATTTTAGTTTAAAGTACAATTTAAGTTTGCTATAGCTAACTATTTTACAGTTATGCTTAATTTTCTTAATATACCTATATCAGGTAATGAGAATAAATTTACTCTTTGTATTTCATGTGTCGTTTTGTGGTTGTTCCTGCCTCCTGCCTGTGTCAGCTCACACATTACGTGAGCCTCAAAACTAACTTACTAGATATCTGACAAAAGCTGAAGCAATTCTTTCAGCTCCATTATTCAAAACCTGTGACTTCTGTTTAGCTTTTATTTCAGTGTGGGGATGAAATCCCGTGCAGGCCACAGGAGACAAGACCACAGACAATCAATATGATTGGAAGTCAAGCTCAAACTTTATTAGTAAGCAAGCCCTTATATACTCTTGTGCCTTCTAAAAATAGCAGCAAGCCCTTATATACTGTTGTGCATTCTAAAAATAGCTCCCCTCGGTACTTTCCACAAACATTGCTACCCGCACACAGCCAGTAGATAAGTTCCTGCTTTTGCAATTCCAAAAGTTCCCTTCTTTATCACTTTCTTCCTTAACAAGCACATTCTTTTCTTCTGGCCTTCTTGTAACTACTTCTTGCTTTTAGAAGTCGTTAATCTTCTGACCCGAGTGCTGGTTGTACTTTTCCATTGTCAGTGTGGGCGGAAAGTTCAGTAAGCCAGCATGCGCACCCACATCTCCCCCCTTTCTTTTTATTAAAGCCTCCATGCTGTTTTTCACACAAGACAGACAACATCTCATTAAAACAGGAAGACAACATATCAATAATCCCACTATTATTATTGGTCCTGCTAACATTCTCAAAAGCTCTATAATCCACTTTGGCCACCCTAGACTTCCTAAAAACTCATCCAAAGGGGAAGAAACTTGCTGAATCTTATGCATATTATCTTGCAGTTGCTGAAGCTGATTAGATATCGACTGAGAGTGATCAGAAAGGTTCATACAACACATGCCCTCAAATTCTTCACATCCATGTCCTTGTGCCAGTAACAAAAATCTATAGCTGCTCTATTCTGCAAAACAGCATGCCTTACACTATCTACATCCATCAACAAATTACTTATTATAGTAGATGTTAAATTAAATTGTTTTATACTCCAACAAGCCATTTTATTCAAGGTGAATAGGGCTTTTGCAGCCCCTACTCCTGGGGCCAAGAGAGAGGCAGCAATAATCTCTCCAGGCCCCCATAATTCCACTTGGTCTCGGCAATCTGGGGTGAGTTCATGATGTGTTATGGCCCGTTTTGATCTTTGATGTTTTTTAAGATTTCTTATACTAGGGGCAAATAAAGTCAGCCTTCCCAGGTAGCACGGACCTCCAACTACTTTGGCAGGAATCCCTCCCCACATATTAAAAAATACCCAGGTGGTAACCTTTTAGCTGAACCATTATTCCATATTCCTCCTTCTTCAAGATGTAGGCCCATTTTAGAAGTGTGCTGACTACCACAAAACCAAGTTTCATTTATGGATATCGCGACAGGAGTCACATTCTGCCAGCCTTCCCATTTCGATCGATTTTCCCAACCCCAGCGAGCCCACAGTGTATCCCTCCCCCCAACTCGTATACATGCCCAGGGCTGATTCTGTGTGTTATTTCCACTTACTGGGGGAAGAGAGCATCTCAGCTCTACCTCTTGTAATGGAAGAGGGGCTGTCTGATTAAGATAATTCACAATATATCCCTGTAGCATAGGCAAGCCTGCTTGTGGGTAACTTTTCATTGCCTGTACTGCGTTGTTATATAATGCCCAACGCGTCCCGTTAACGTCCTCTGTTCCCTTATTTATTCTTGCCATATTTTAACAAACCCTTTAAAGTCCTGAGCGCTAAAATATGGCATACTAATCAAACAGGTCCAAAATGGGTCGGTAGCAGTTGCTAAACCAAGGCAAAATGCCTCCTGTCCTGATTGCTTTGCTCAGGTTACCCAGAAATTCTTCCATGGGTCAGTTGAACTAATTCCCCATATTCCCTGGTGCATTCCGCCATACAGCGGCGGTAACTTCTCACAGCTTAGTACTTTTCCACAGTTCAGTGTTACAGCTGTCTGCTGTTCTTCCCTGCCACCTTGGCACAACTCAGCAGTTTCTTATCTATCTTCCGAGGCCTGTTCTTCATCAAAGCCTAGCTATTGCTCAGAGGCTGTGTAAGGCTGACAGGCTGATGCCTCCCAATCCCCTTTCTTTGTTTTGCAGCTGCACCTGCGAGACTTGTTTCAAGGATTTATCAATTAAGGGTTAGGCAAACTTCAAAAAACACAGCATACTCAAAATAGCTCCACAGAAGGCTAGAAACAATACAGCAGTTACAGTTACTAGTTAAAAAGAGTAGGCTAATTTCACTACCCATAATTAAGGGATATGACTAAATACTACAAAAATAAACAGTAAGGAAAATACGGAATAGCACACTTACTTAATGGGGTACTAATATTCAGATCCACAATTACTGGGGAACCCTGGATGCAGCAAGAATTTAGAGTACCCTTCCTGTCACGGTCCACTCGGTGGACTCGTGATGGTTCGTTTGCTACGATCTCGAAAGTACAAAATTAAGGTGACCAACACCAAAGGGGATAGCAGTAATCAAACAGTGAAACTTTATTGTGTTGCCTATGAAGCGGCATGCGATAGTTAGAGATGGGTGAGAGAAAGGAGAAAAGTAAAGTTAAGTTTAGAGAGAGGGGGGAGAGAGGTTATAGCTACCACCGCTGATCTCACGACGTCCTAACGGTCCCGGGTCCAGCAGATGCTGCGTCGTCGATCGTCGTGGTCCTTGGTGGGGAAGCTTCCAATTTTTGTTGTCCAGAAGTCATCTTTTATGCTTAGTAACACACCTTGCTCCACCTCTGCCTCAGGGGTCTCCGCCCTTCTCAGAATTCAATTATCATATCTCCGCCCTTCTCGAGCGAGTCCATCGCGCGTGCGCGGGGGGGGTGTCCAAGGTGTGGTCAGTCTTGAAGGCGGGTAACCTTCAACCAGGAGGTGAGTTTTGGTATTATAATGAAGCAAAGTTCATCTAAGGTTCATGATTTCTTCATCGATGTTATGGCAACAGTTGCGATCCATCTTTTTTGACAGTGGCTATGCAATTATCTCTAACACCTCCGGCTAGGCCCAGGTACCGAAGAATAGCACAGCACTCTTTGCACTGCACGGCTCAGGCACCGAAGAACAGCACTGCACTCCCTGCACCACACGGTTCAGTACTCAGGAGAACAGCACAGCACTGGCTGTGCCACACAGTTCTGCATTCAGGAGCCTTTGCACCACATTCCACTCCAGGGATCGGCAACTGTGCTCCAAACAGGCCGTTGTCAGGAACCTCACTGTCCATGTCCCTGATGACAATGTTGAGACAACGCTGATCTTCTGACTGACTCTTACAATTCCTCGCAAACCGGAAATCCTACGCGATGCATCCATCCGTAGGTGAGGCATCCAAAATCGCTGCAAGCAGGTCCAGCCTCTAAATCAACAGGCCAAAATAACTGGCAATTTTCTTTGAGCGGAAACATCTGATTTCATCCTCCTGTTGGGTTCCACCCAGAGCCTGGCCAGCACTCAAGGGGGAAAACCAAGGGAGTTTCTAATAAGGTTAAACACTTGAGGTCTTAATTCTTAATATTGCTAAACAAAGAAGGTTGAATACACACATTCTTATAGCATTTCATCCTTATTAATAACTACATTTTGTCTAAGCTACATCTTTCACTAGTGACTAGTAAGCCTATATATTTCATTAAGGAGTTGCAATTACTGCTAGCATTTTCTCTTAAAAGAGTTGGCAACTGTAGTGTGATTAAGGACAGACATAGTGTATTTTGTCCTATTGCAGTAGCAAGCATTACCCATCCATTCTGCTTAAACGATCAGTCGAAGAGACCGCAAACTGTCGGCACAGGGGCATCCACAGCACCCACAGCCGGCTCCTGAGTGTCCACCAGAAGCTGCCTCTCACGCCTCAGGTATGGTCGCACACACCTTGCCGGTAACCACCAGGGACTGTGACCTGTGAAGACACAAGCATAACCTCTTCCCCAGGTTATTAAAGGATATGGTCCTTCCCAGTTATCACTTCCCAGGTTTTTTGCTAACACTTGAGCCTTGCGCTGGACTTCTTGTTGATCTGGTATCTGTGACGAGAAGTGATGCAATATTGATGGCACCTGTGAGGCAGGGGAAATGTTTAAAAAGTTCATGGCATATAATTCCTTATTTAGCCTTTCGTGAGGTGTAGATAGATATCCTCCATCTCCCCCTTTTTGTTGCTGTAATAGACGCTTTAGCGTGCCATGCGTACGCTCCACGATGGCCTGTCCGGTCGGTGAGTGGGGAATGCCGGTCAGATGCTTGACTCCCCACTGTATGGCAGGATGCAAAGACTGCTCCAGAAAAGGTATCAACAGACACATGTACATATTTTAACATTCCAAATGCAGCTAAGTGAGTGACGTCAGATTGCCATAATTCTGAGGAGGTGAGTCCCCGAGGGTTGACACCACTAGCTGTTGAGGGGAGGGAGTCCTTCTGGCATTCAGGGGAAGTGGCAATGATGTCTTTAGCCTGACGCCTTGATAAAGAAAACTGGTTTTGTATTGCCCTGGCGTTTTGCTGGAAAAAAATGCATGTGAAAGCCGAGCTTGCTCAAAGACATTTATATTAGCCACTGTAACATGTGCATAGTAACCGGAACAATGATACACACAGGTTCCTGACCAGCAAATAATAGTAGGCGATGCCTACATTTCATGATCAGTTTGGCAAACATTTCTGGATGAGTAGTGACCATCTGGTGCATTTGATGTGACAAAAGAAAAAACAAAACAAAACAAAAAAAAAAATCCATTCAAGAGTAACAAGAGGGTTACTAAGTGTTTTATCCTACTGAAACAGCAGAGCATAGGGCTGCCCTGGAGGATTAGATAATATCAGTTGATACGGATGGCCAGGCACACATCACGATGCTTGTGTTTCTGACATGGCGTTAGCTACACGGTGGAGATCTTGTTTCGCTTTCTCTGTAAGTACTCTGGGTGATGTCAGTAAAAGATGTCTTTGCAAACTATAAAGCAAGCTGTGCAGATCATCATTAGTTAGGCCCAACAATGGCCGTATCCAATTTATGGCTCCCAACAGTTTCTGTAAATCATTTAAAGTCTTAACATCAGTTTTAAGTTTAACCTGTTGCGGGACAATGGTCTGTTCACAAATTCTTCACCCCAGGTACTGCCACGGTGATGATCGCTGTACCTTTTCAGGTGCTATTTGTCACCCCATTTGAGATACTGAGTCTTTGGTTAAAGCAAGAGCCTTTTCCATCATCTCCTGTGTCTCTGCTGCTATAAGGATGTCATCCATATAATGATATATAACAGCCTGGGGGACCTGCATTCTAACAGGGCTCAAAGCCTTTGCAACAAACCACTGACACATCGTGGGACTTTTTTATGCCTTATGGCAAAACAACCCAGTGGTACCGTCTTGCAGGTTCACTAACATTAATACTGGGAACAGAAAAGGCAAATTTGGGTGCATCATCAGGATGCAAGGGATTGGTAAAAAAAACAGTCCTTTAGATCAATTATTACAAGATGCCAGTTTCGGGGAATCATTGTTGGGGAGGGCATTCCTGGCTGTAACGTACCCATATCCTCCATGGCATCATTAATGTGTCGGAGATCATGTAAAAGTCGCCATTTACCACTTTTCTTTAAAATAACAAACACCGGGGAGTTCCAAGGACTGGTGGTAGGTACGATATGTCCTGCACTTAATTGTTCCTGAACTAAATCATTAAGGTGGCGCAACTTTTCCATTGGCAAAGACCACTGACCCACCCACACAGGTGATTCTGTTTTCCAGATTAGTTTCAGGGTGGGTTGTGCTGCAGTGGCAATTAAGACAAATTTGATCCAATTTGAGTTCCCCTTCGAGCCATACAGTCACGACCCCATAATGTAATAGGGGTTTCCAATATAAATGGATGAATACCCAGTTTTCTGGGCCCCTTACATGAATGAGATCTTTGCTTTGAAACGTTACAGCATGACCACTAACCCCGAAAAGCGCTTGAGTTACCCGAGCTAACAGCCAATCTGCTCACAGATATTACGGTCACATGCACACCAGTATCTCAAATTCCTGTCAGTTCAACAGATTCTTCTGATTTAGTGAGGGAACATTTTACCAGAGGTCGACCTTGTGTCACTGTCTGAGACCAAAATATTTGAGGAGTACCTGTTGATCCAAATCCTGAGTCACCCCGGCTTCTTGGCATACTATTAGGGGGAGCTGCAGTAAAATAAACAAGCTGAGCAATTTTTGACCCCTTTGTTACTGAACATGGGGGTCCAGGGGTCCAGGCCATAATTCTGATTTCCCCTTCATAATCGGCATCTATGACCTCTGGTAAAATGAACAACCCCTGTAAGGTTGTAGATGATCTTCTGACAATATCCCCCTCAGGTAGATGGTACAAGGGTGCACTCTCCCCACAGAGTATGCACCTAAATTCAAGACAACAATTAACACAGAATTACTGCCTCCTGCTAGAGGAGATATTTCACCTATGACACTTAAAACACTGAGCCCGAACAAACAGGCAGCACCAGTGACCCAGCGGGCAGGCACTAGGACGCTCTGTACTAAGGAATGTTCACTGGTCCTGCACTACCCCCCCACTGGTACAGAGTCTGCCCTGCGCTTCGTTCCTCTGCGGCCGCTTCCCTCGCGGGATAACGGAACTGCGGGTCAGAGAACTCCGCACTCCGCAGCTGCAGCTGGGCTGCGTCTCACACCCGCAGAACAATCACACAACTACACAAAGGGGCCCCTCACACTTATTACTCACACGACATGAAATGTCAAATACTACAAACATCAAAACACCATTGAGAATATATAATACCATTGCTTGATGATTATGTGGTGTTGGCAGACAAGGGGTGCTGCATCCCAGTGTCAGCACCTTCTGTAAAAACTGCCGCTTTTGGTGGGGGGCGGGCTCAGGCCGAGAGCGCAGTGCCAGGCTCGGCCACAGGCAGTCGCCCCATGGTGGGGGGGGCTCGGGGAGGCCCTGGGCCGCCGCCACCAACTCCGCACTTGCAGATGGGGGGCGCAAATGCTGAGTACAGAGATCCACACACTCGGTTTTCCAGATAGAATACTGTGCCGGCGTTAGTACCGTTTTTAAAAGTGCCAGCCAATCCCACGGGACCAATTGATACCCATGAGCGATTGCCTCCAGTATACCTGTTGTAAATGAGTTTTGAAGCCCGTCCTCATTAACGGTTTTCTGTCATTCTTTAATAACAGAAAAATGCAGTCCTTCCCAACGTGGCTAACGTCCCGGCTCATAGATTACAGGAGCAACACTCTTTCTGGCCATGTCCATATCCCCTTGCGCCAAGGCTTCTTGCCTCACTTTTACCCACGGATCATCCCCAGCTAAGGGAGGACACAGGCCAGACTCTCTTTTAGGATTTACAGTGTCAGGGTCTAAAAGATTATCACAGTCTACAGACTCAGCATATTCAGCGGCCCCAACTGGTAAAGCAATGGGTGGGGGCGATTCTGTCCGAGTAGTACCTAACTCTCTGTTCCCCAAATCCTTCGTTTCGGCAGCCGCATGAAAAATTTGAGCTACAGCAGCATCAGTAGCAGTGTCAGCTTTTATAGTTTCTAACATATTTTTAAGTATTCCCCAAGTCTGAGCTGCCTTTGGTGTTTGAGAATTTCTTATAGTGATCACTTGCCATAGTTCTCCCCCCAAAGAGTCCCAAAGTCCTAGGTCAAACATATTTCGTGGTCTGAAAAAAAAATTCCTGTCCGCTGTCCACATTTTAATAATCTGGACAGCGCTTCTGGGTTTATTGATAAACCCTGCTGGTCCGCTAATCTCATTAAAAACCCCTGGACCGACTTTTCTTCCGCAGATACCGCACTTCCCCTGGCTGCTCACCTTGTGTGCACTTTCGTCTCTTTTTCTTTGTTTCTTCACCCCGCAGCTTTTTCTTCCCTGCCTTGTGTTTACCTTCCTTAAGAAAGGCATCGTCCCCACTGTTGACTGAGTCGGTAGTATATCACGTCGATCACGTTGATAGCAGATTACATCGGGGTCACCATTTGTAGGGACGAAATCCCGTGCAGGCCACAGGAGACAAGACCACAGACAATCAATATGATTGGAAGTCAAGCTCAAACTTTATTAGTAAGCAAGCCCTTATATACTCTTGTGCCTTCTAAGAATAGCTCCCCTCGGTACTTTCCACAAACATTGCTACCCGCACATAGCCAGGAGATAAGTTCCTGCTTTTGCAATTCCAAAAGGTCCCTTCTTTATCAGTTTCTTCCTTAACAAGCACATTCTTTTCTTCTGGCCTTCTGGTAACTATTTCTTGCTTTTAGATGTCATTAATCTTCTGACCCGAGTGCTGGTTGTACTTTTCCATTGTCAGTGTGGGCAGAAAGTTCAGTAAGCCAGCATGCGCACCCACATTTCAGGTTATGTTAATGGCTGATTGCAGAAAAATTTTCAGCATTTGAGAAAGTATTGAAAGTCTGATTAAAATGTCTGTGCTCAAGTAAGATGTTCATATGGTTTAACACAGCGACCAAAAGAAATGTGGTTAACCGGAATGACTGCCGTGTACATATGGAGATACATACATGTTCCCACCATGTAAGAAAAGTGGCTAATACTTATCTTCTGTGTGATAGTTGGAAACTTGCAGAGATATATTACACTCCTGACATGGGCAAATGGAATCGGAATTTTGGCATCTTTCTCGCAAACTTGCCAAACTGGATAGCTTCCTACATAACTGTTGCCTTTTTGGAAAATGCTTAAACTATGTCTTGGAAAGTATTTGAAGGTCAGGCAGAGTTTGTTCTGGGTTTTACAGTATTTATTATTGTATAAGGTTGTGTCCTACTTCTCACTGAGGTCGGGCTAAAAAATACTGACATGATAGATGCACGCTTGTCACATCCCGCTCAGACGAGGGGGACAAGTGACTCAGATTCGCAAATCCCCAATGGAGCGGACAACAAGTCTCCAAGTCCAAACATTTATTAACTACCCACAATGTACTAATTGAACACACGATAGTTGGCTAAGTATATAGCAAGTTGTGGCAAGCAATACAATATGCCTTGCATTTCTTAATGGGAAAGGGAAAAGAGGGAGATAGAGGGAATGGGGAAATACAGATCAC
>MU210525.1:688243-704058 GCA_017315185.1 Bubo scandiacus | reverse complement strand
AAGGTCATTCACCGGACAGATGGCCCTTGAGGTTTTGGCCAGGTGCACCAGAGCAGAGCCGTCCTGTCTTCACAGGGCTCCCTCCTCCAGCCCCATCTTGTGTTATTCGGGCAGCCTTATCAGCTTCGACCTCCACAGAATGCACCCTGTGACTCATAGTTTTGTCTTGCGAGTGTTTGAGGCATTTCTTTGATCAGCCTCAACTTTTGCTTTCTCAGGCTGTTTTTCTTAGTTTCTCACAGGCCTGGTTTCTCGTCTCTCACAACGCTTCCTGACACGGAAGCAACCCTAATGTAGGCAGTGAGCAGCAATACTACATCCCGGCTGCATATTCATATTTACATTTGGGAAATATGTACTCTAGCATGGTCTTTTAAATCTCTCAAATATATCCAAACTGCAGAGAGCAAGGGCCCTAGACTTGGTCTATAATGTAGCTTTGAGATCATCCAGCTCTGTAACATGGGTCATCAAAAGTACAAGCAAAAGCTGACACACTAAAAGAGTACAACCTCGAGAGCAGGTCAGACTGATTTTAGGGCATAACAAAGTGAACAGGGAACATGTATCCCACCTGTAAAAATCCCTTATATGGTAAAAAAAGCAAGACATAAAAAGGAGGTATAAAAGATGTTCACAACACTTGTGGTGGTTTGACCTTGGCTAAATACCAGGTACCCACCAAGTCGCTCTATCACTTCACCCCCCTTCCCCTTTTTTTTCTCAACAGGGCAAAGAGAGGAAAGAAAATAAGATAGGAAAAAAACCCAACCCTTGTGGGTAAAACAAAAGAAGTTTTAATATAAGCAAAGCGAAGCAAAGGTCTGCACGTGGAAGCAAAAAAGAAAACAGATTTATTCTCTACTTCCCATTAACAGGCAACGTCGGGCCTTCTCAGGAAGCAGGGCTCCAATACGCGTAGTGGTTGCCTCGGAGGACCAACGGTGACCCCACCCCCTTCCTCCTTTCTCCCAGCTTTATACTGAGCAGATGTCATATGGTATGGAATATCCCTTTGGTCAGTTCGGGTCAGCTGTCCTGGTTGTGTCCCCTCCCAAGATCTTGCCCACCCCGTCCCACTGTGGGGGGGAAAATGTTGGAAAGAGCCTTGGTGCTGTGTAAGCACTACTCAGCAGTAGCCACAACACCAGTGTGCTATCAACACCCTGCCAGCTCCCAACATAAAACACAGCACCATGAGGGCTGCTACAGGGGAAAACCAATTCTAGCTCAGCCAGACCTGGTACAGTCTCCACCCCTTATTCCATACCATTTACGTCATGCCCAGGACCCACATAACACATTTATTCATTCCGTAACTTTTCTTCACGCCTCCAGATGTTCAGTGACTTGGCTCCCATCTGTCAAGATGGATGTTCAGGACAGGAGCAGTATGTTTGACTGTTGGACTCCAGCACCGGCTAGGTTTGGGTCATCATCGCACGTATCTGGTTCACTCTTTGTTGTTCCTACATCCTCCATCACTTCCTGCAACATACAACTCAGCCCACAGATTATTTTCCCCCCAAGGTTAAATCTCCTTGAGGCACACACTGAGTAGCCCCATCCTCCTGCATTACCCACCAAGTACATCCAGGTCCCTGAGCAAAAACAATCCCACGAGTGGGCTTGCCTTTTCCCAAGGGAGGAGCAATCCACACTGCCTTCCCCAGCCATTTCCCTGTGTGTACTACAGGGACCTTATCTCCTCCCACAGTATGAAGGGGTTTGGTTTGGGCAGGACCAGGATGGTTAACAGATCCTCTGGTGTTAATTAGCCAAGTGGCTTCTGCTAAATTTGTATCCCAGTGCTTCCATCCCCCATTGTCCAATGCTCTCAACATAGTCTTCAACAGTCCATTGTATCTTTCAATCTTTCCAGATGCTTGTGGGTAATAAGGGATGTGATACACCCACTCAATGCCATGTTTCTTTGCCCAGGAGTTTATAAGATCATTTCGAAAATGGGTCCCGTTGTCTGATTCGATTCTTTCAGGAGTACCATGTCGCCATAAAATTTGCCTTTCAAGACCTAAGATGGTATTTTGGGCAGTGGCATGATTTACAGGGTACGTTTCAAGCCAACCAGTAGTTGCTTCCACCATGGTGAGTATGTAGCGCTTGTCTTGGCGTGTTTGTGGCAATGGTCCAATATAGTCAATTTGCCAGGCCTCACCATATCGAAAACTCAGCCATCGCCCTCTGTTCCAGGGAGACTTTACTCGTGTGGCTCGCTTGATTGCAGCACATGTTTCACATTCATGAGTGACCTGTGAGATGGCCTCCATGGTCAGGTCCACCCCTCGATCACGAGCCCATCTGTACGTTGCATCTCTCCCGAGATGCCCGGATGTTTCATGGGCCCATCGAGCTACAAATAGCTCACCCTTGCGCTCCCAGTCCAGGTCCAGCCGAGCTACTTCAATTTTAGCAGGCTTGTCTACTTGCTCATTGTTCTGATGTTCTTCGGTGGCAGAGCTTTTGGGCACATGGGCATCTACATGACATACCTTTAGAGCCACGTTTTCCACTCGGGCAGCGATGTCCTGCCACAATGCAGCAGCCCAGATAGGTTTACGTCTGTGCTGCCAATTGGTCTTCTTCCACTCCTGTAGCCACCCCCACAGGGTGTTAGCCACCATCCAGGAGTCAGTGTAGAGATACAGTACTGGCCACTTTTCTTGTTCAGCAATCTTTAGGGCTAGTTGGATCGCTTTTACTTCTGCAAACTGACTTGACTCGCCCTCTCCTTCAGTGGCCTCAATGACTTGTCTTGTGGGACTCCACACAGCAGCTTTCCACTTCCGATGGTTTCCTACCACACGACAGGATCCATCAGTAAACAGAGCATACCGCCTTTCATCTTCTGGTAACTCGTTATATGGCGGTGCCTCTTGGGCACGAGCCACCTCCTCAGGCAGTGCTCCAAAATCTCTACCTTCTGGCCAGTCCATGATCTCTTCCAGGATCCCTGGACGGTTGGGTTTTCCCAGTCGAGCTCATTGCGTGAGTAACGCTACCCATTTACTCCAGGTAGCATTGGTTTAATGGTGCATAGAAGGGATGTTTCCTTCGAACATCCAATGTAATACAGGCAATCACGGTGCCAAGAGGAGCTGTGCTTCTGAAGGACTAAGGCTTGGACAGCCAGCCCAAGCCATAGTTGACCTATAGATGAATCCTGTATATTTTATAACTGATAACCATTGTGCTAATAGGTATTATACTAAGTTATAATAAACCACCTGTTCTGATGTAAAAGGTGGGAGTATTGAAGCCTGAGCAAGAGGCCCTGAGCCAAAACTGCTAACTCAGTATGTAGTCATTAGTGAAATATGCATAGAAGATGTAGCTTAAGCATCATAAAACATGTCTATCTTGAATATATCCTTATCTTTCTTTGTGTGTGGGCAAGATAACAGGGCCACAGAGACAGTTGTCTGGCCTTGTGACCTGATGTGTGACCTTGTTCATAAATCAACTAGCTAAGCAGCAAAACTCCCTTAGCTTCTTCCTTGAGCCCTGGCTAGGCCCTGGGGGGAATCTAATGTGAGACTGAAACCAGATATTTCTGCTTAAAACAAAGGTGCCAGCTATCCAGTAAAGTATATATATATCTACACTTGTGAAAATGATTGTGTATACCCAAACACATCGGTAAGCAGAGAGAGAATGGGTGAGAGAGAAGTTAGCTCAAAGTTAAAATTTCCCTCTTCTTCAGTTTAGAGCAAATACTCACAATGCATCGGCATTCCTCTCGGGCAATAATTGAGACTCGAGCAGGTCGACTTCACCCTGGCCTCCAGTCAGCTCTATCAGTGGACCGTACCTTGAGGAGTTAATACCTGAGAGGCGTCTCAGCTCAGGGGAGATGCTTGTTACAGGCTTGTTGTGATCCAGGAGAGCTCAAAGGGTCTCACTTGGGTCTGCTGTTTATAGGGTCCAAGATAATTGACTTCTGTCAGATACTTATCTCTCCGGCCTAGCTTGGACAATGAGGCGTTCTGGTGCCTACCACCAGTTGCCAGGAACTTGATGGGTGTGCAATTCTGTTGTTCTCCCAGATTGTTAGGAGGTGATGGGCTGTTATAACCCAGCCAGGCTCGTCAAAGGGGTGCCTTAACACTCTGTTTACTGACATCAGCAGTAATTATCTCCCCAGGTTGGTATGTGGCCCAGGAATGGGAGTGGGGGGAGAGGGGGAATTGCACCACCATAATGAGATGAACACAACAGGGCTTCTGTGAAGTTAGATCAGCAGTATTATCCCTTTCAAAAATTATGCTTTCTACCCACTTTCACAGTGCTGATTCAGGGATGCTCATATTTATGTTACTTTTAATGTATTCCATATGAACAATATATTTAAGGAATAATTTTATGTAATATCCTTGAGTAGGAGTTATTTATTTTTTATGTCTTGTTTTTACTTATCAGCTGAAATAGATGTAGCCCTGAAATCGGTATTGTTTCATAAAGCTTTTCCAGATAAAAAATGAACTTGTTCTACTCCCACAAATCTAACTGGAGAGCAAGAACTGATGTGTCACTCAATGGCATTCATTATAATTGTGTAAGCCAAAACGTCTTACGAAACATTTTTTTTACTGAGAATAGAGTAGGTCAATGTCAATGTAGCTTCTGGAATGTGCAGACACAGCTGAAGGTTGGTGCTTTCGTGAAGAAGAAAGGGGTTTGAAGAGAAGACAGTAATAAATAAGACAGTTGGGCCTATTCTTGAAGATAACAGGAACAAGGTTGGGACAAATTAAAACAAACCAGCTGAAGACACAACACAGCTGCACAACACCTCCTAACAGACCTTTGTGAGCGTGCATGAGCACTGAGGTCAACCAGCAGACACGGTGAGGAAGACTACCAACGACCATCGGGGACCCCTCGAGACCACCACCCAGCAAGAAAGAGCATGCATAATTAGGATGCAAATATAATTGGTTCCAGGAAATCTAACACATATGTAACTCACTTCTCAGAAAAAATATGAATATGTATGATCATACTGTATATTAGCTGCCACTTATAGTTTTGGGGCGCGCTCACTTTTTGCGAAGCTATTCGTATGTGCACCCAGCACTGCAGTAAAGAATGCCTGCTTTCTAAAGCTCCAAAATGAGTCTTAGAGAGTTCCTCTGCCAGCTATTATGGTACCAACTGTACTTTGCCTTTCACATCTAGCTGCATGACTGCATTTTTAGTTTCAAACGTCTAGAAACACCAGGGTAATTATGTTAATATAAACAGCAGCATTCAAAAGTTAAAGAAAAACCTGTTAGAAACACAAGACAGGTCTGCTTACTTGCTCATTTTCTCTCTTAAATGTCTGCATTGCAGACTCTCTTCACCTTTACACTATTCTCTGTTCCAACACCAGCATTAGACCAAGAGAGGGCACACAATCTATTGAGCCTAGAAGTGGAAATAAAACTTGTTTTGTGCTTTCCTGTGATTTAGGAATAAGGCGGAGTTCAGAGTTGTCCTTAAAAAATTCTAAAGAGCCTGTAATATTTGCCTTTGGCTAAATCATTATATAAAGTGATCAAAGATGCATGTGAAGTAAACCAGCCATACATTCATTTGGGTCTTGTCAGTTCTGATTTATCCTGAAGAATTATATAGTGATTGCTGTGTATTTCAAAAGAAATACTGAAGGCTCTGCTATAACCTTATTTTATGTTCCATCCTGTTCTAATACTGTAAAACTATATGAACATTCATAAAGAAGAACCATATGGAAAATTACCTATATAATTATGATTTTTTTTTAGCAATTCATTCCCATTTTAGTAGAAGCAGGTAACTTTAGTATCATGCTAATACATAGAAATTGTACTGAATCAGATCTGAGGCCTAATTAGTCAAGTACACTATCTCTTAGAGTGATCAGATTCAGATATGTTTGATAATTATGCAAAAAATAGACCAATAGGAGGAAAATTTATCTGCAACATTAGGTCTTCCCTTTTATCTCCAATAGCAAAAATGACTGTACTCATAAAGCAAGGTTAAAGTTTAAAGAGATGCTGTTTGATGGTGGTCCTCTTACCTGCATGAAAGTCAGTTCTGTAAACCTTCCTAAATTCTTGGCTTCACCAATGTAGTAGAATATTTAAAAAGCTTTCTTAAATGAAGCTTAGCAATAATTGTGTTGGTTCTAAAATAAGGAAAACCATACAGAGTATTCTAAGCTCTTTAAAATTCACAAAACAATAAAAAACTACAGAATTGATGTAAAATTGCTTTCACATAATATAGAAAACACAGATAATTCTTCATGTAAAATTTTCCTTGTGGAAAGTCTGTAACAAAGTTTTTGTTTTCTCTTTACTCGAATAAAGAACATTTTTAATTCAGAGCATTTCTGAACTGAATGTACAATTTCACATCTATCCATGCTTTAGTATTCACCGCTTAAACATGCCAGGAGCCAAATCTCAAGGATTAACAAAGAAGAAATTAGTCTAAGAAACAAATTTATACCTCTATACTTAGTGAAATGTGTAATAAATTATTGGTTTTGAATGTATGCATATTAATATACTGATCCAGATGATAAGATAATATTAAATATTTGATGTGCCAGAGTTAACGGGTAGGCTGCAAATGTTATTGGTGTATTTCTGAGGGGTGTGCTGAATGCTAACATAAAAGTAAAATTCGCTTTTGAACAGGCAATTATCCTGCAAGTATGACATAGTGGTTAAGTGTGCTTTAACAAAGCATTAGGCAGATTGAATACTACCAGCTGAGCCCAGAGAAATTGTCCTTAGCCCGTAAGTATCATTTTGTGAGGGTTAGATGCAGGCATGCAGATACAGCTTTGTTCCCATGTCCCCTCTTTAAAGACAACATAGCTATAACCAATGTCAAACACTTTATGTTCATACAGTAGCCTGTACTGCCTAGAAGCATTTGGAAAGGTTAAGAATATTTGTAATAGTCAGGTAGATAAGATTTTCAGCTCCAACTGAAGCAATTGTTTTTGTACATAATTTACATGCATCCTTGTCTATCAACCAATTTATAACTCTCGCTTGTACAGCAGCAGATTAAGTCCCATTAGCTTAATCTGCGTTCCTCTTCCATACTGAATTTGCATAATCCATGCAAGAGCCAGAAAAAAATCTAGTTATTTATGCTACAGCAAAATTCTGGTCTGGTCTCTGCATTGCCCCAGAAAGGGGTTTCCCAAAGTGCAGGACAGTATGCTGTTCCGTGTCCTACTTCTGGTAGTTTGCTTTAAGAATACTAGTACTAAAATTTGTCTACCTAAAATGTAGCAACATGATCTATTTTAAGTATATGTTTTGCCTCAGTGTCATTGTCCTGGTTTTGGCTGGAATAGAGTTAATTTTTCTTCTTAGTAGCTAGAATAGTGCTGTGTTTTGCATTCAATATGGGATTTGGTATGAGAAGAATGTTGATAATACACTGATGTATTCAGTTGTTGCTAAGAAACCAAGGACTTTCCAGCTCCCCATGTCCTGCCTGTGTGCAGGTGCACAAGAAGCTGTGAGGGAGCACGGCCAGAGCAACGGACCCAAATTGGCCAATTAAATATTCCATATCATATAACATCATGCTCAATATATAGAGGAGGGTCAGCCAGGAAGGAGGGGGTCTTCTCTTGCTTCAGGGATTGCAGTTTCAGGATCTTGGCTTCTCTGGGATTGTTAGCTGGGAACAGGCTGGGTATTGGTTGGTGGGTGGTGATCAATCACATTGTGCATTACCCTTTTGTACTTTCTATTATTGTTATTATTGTTTTATTTTACTTCAATTATTAAACTGTTTTTATCTCAACCTATGAGTCTCCTTACCTTTACCCCTTCAATTCTTTCCCCCATCCCCCGAGGTGGGGGAGAGTGAGCGAGCGTCTGCGTGGTGTTTGGCTGCCAGCTGGGTTTAAACCATGACAGTCATGGTTTAACTTCAGACAGCACCACACAACCGCTCAGTCATTTCCCCCCAGCAGGATGGGGTAGAGAACTGGAAGGGTAAAAGTGAGAAAGCTCATGGGTTGAGATAAAAACAGTTTAATAATTGAAATAAAATAATAATAATAATAATAACTTGTAAAGAAAAGGAAAATAACAAAGAGATAGAATTAAAACCCAAGGAAGACAGTGATGCAAATGAAAAGAATTGCTCACTGCCAACCTACTGTGAGAGACTGAAATGTCAACTGACTGTCTCAAAGCTTGCTTGTGTCTGTGCAAACCTCAAGGACAAGCTGTGGCCTTTGGATTAGTCTAAGGAATGTTACCCAAGGAAACAGGAGTGTACGGAAGGATGCACCCTCCACTCCCTTGCAGTTGCATTGTCAAACTCCTTAGATAAGCCTCAAAGGGAGAGACATGGACTGAGTGAAACCAAATGTTTGTCACTGGCTCCATTGTGTAGCCATTTGTGGCTCTATTGTGTCGGCCAGACACCATGCATGCATTGCTAATGAACTGGTAAGAGGCGAGCATTTCTGCCCCAGAAGCCTGATGATTGCTCAAGAAGCATGAAGTCAGCAAAAACCTGTGGGACCAGAGGAAAAACTAAAGGTGGGCAGATATGCTAATCAGCTGATACAATGAACTTAAAAGGCAACAGAAAACTTTTCTCAGTGTGCACCCACCACTGAAGAACTGAAGACTAAAGACCAACAGGATGCTGCTGGATCCATGGTGGTGACTATTCCTGCAACTCTATTCTGGATGCTTGCTTGATTTCTGTCTTTTCCTTCCATTCTGTCCTATCGCTACCCCTCTTCACTTTTTTAATAAAAACTGTTTTGGGTGTACGGTATTTGACCTCCTTTGTGTCTTAATCTAGCTCTTGGGATCAGATCGAAACCTCTCCCGACATTGGATCAGGACACCTACTGATGCACAGCCACTCCCTGAGCTGTGGCCCCCCTGCCAACCTCACCCCTAGTTTCATTGCTGAGCATGACATCATATGGTATGGTCAGTTGGGGTCAGCTGTCCCCTCCCAACTTCTTGTGCACCCCCAGCCTCCTCGCTGGTGGGGTGGGGTGAGAAGCAGAAAAGGCCTTGACTCTGTGTAAGCACTGCTCAGCAGTAATGAAAATATCTCTGTATTATCAACACTGTTTCCAGCACACATCCAAAACATAGCCCTATACCAGCTAGTATGAAGAAATTTAACTCTATCCCAGTCAAAACCAGCACATTCTAGTAAGTCTACTGTAATAACTCAAAGTTTACAGCTGTTTGAGTCATCAAGCCAATCAAGCTGATGACTTACTGTTTCAACATCCCTGGTCTTTTGGCATGTAATTTAGGCACACGGTGTTACAGACTATCTTGCGAAAATGATGCAAGCTAGGACAAATTAAATTTCAATTATTTATTTTAGCAAGCGGCAATAAGCAAAACAGCGCTGGGTGGCCGGGGAGTCCTTGCTCCACCAACGGCGCGCACCCACTTCCCGAGGGTCCGTCTTTTTATATCCTCCGCCTTCCGGTATCCGGGTCTCTCTGAGAGGCGTACTCTGCGTCTGCGCACTTTTGCAGCTAGGGGGTCGTTCCTTGTCTTCTGGTGGTCGTGGGGATGAAGGCTCCACGTCTTCCTCGCGTCACGAACTCCTCGAACACAGAGTACGGACACTTCCCCTTTGTCCTTCTCAACCCCCCCCTTCTCCCTCCTTTCAGTCTCTTGCGCAGTAGGAGTCCTTGCTTCAGCATTTCAACTTAGATAAGCACTTGCAGTCAGTTAGTCGTTACACAGTGTAATAGTTAAGATTAAGCTTAGGTCTACATAGTTTATGGAATAACATGTCACGAGCTCCCAGTATCTTTAACGGAATTTGATGAACAAACAGTTTATTGTCTATCACACACAGTGTTCTTGGATTGTCTTTCCACCAAATATCTTGGAAATTAGTATAGATAACATCAAATCATAGAAAAGATTTAATTAAGGTCCTTCTTTTCTATAAGTGGAAGATCATTCCCTGTTTTCCAGTTCTTTGCCTATCTTGTTTTCAGGGTCTTGGGTGACCCTGATCCTCTTATTTCCTTTTAGAAATCTTTTCCCCAGCCTTAGGACATTGTGTGGGATATTCTCATGTGAAAAAATATGCCTGTTTTTTTTTTTAAATATCATTTTTAATCAGATATTTGGCTCACACAGCTACTGGTCATGGAATCCTGTTGCTAAAACCTGCTCATCTGTGTCCCTCTGGGCAGAGCAAATTGGAGAAGTGGATAAGTGTAGTGTTAGGTTTTGGCAAGATGAAAGCTGTGCACCCCCCTGCAAGTTCCCAGCTTCTCCCTTCTGACTTAAGATATTCAGAACATTCAGGAAAGGGAGGGACAGCAAATGAAACTTGTAGGAAGAGTGCCTTGGCTTTTCCTCTGAATTCATGTGACATGGCAATGGTGTGAGCTTTATCAGATGAAGCAAATGGCAATTCTGTTAACTTGGGGTCCCAAGTAAAAAGAACTTCATCAAACTGCTCACATTATTGTATTTCAGAGTGCAAAGCATGAAATATATCTTTTCTCACTTTGAGATCAAAGAACACTTTTAAATAGAAGCAATTTTGCATTTTACATATGTCACGTCCCGCTCAGATGAGGGAGACAAGTGACTCAGATTCGCAAATCCCCAATGGAGCGGACAACAAGTCTCCAAGTCCAAACATTTATTAACTACCCACAATGTACTAATTGAACACACGATAATTGGCTAAGTATATAGCAAGTTGTGGCAAGCAATACAATATGCCTTGCATTTCTTAATGGGAAAGGGAAAAGAGGGATAGAGGGAATGGGGAAATACAGATCACCGGTCTGGGTTTCTGCGTCGATCCCACCAGCGAGGGTTCCAGGAGGCACAGGAGGCAGCCGTCTTTTTCGCTGGCATCCGTCTTCTTCGCTTCACTGCACTCTCCCAGGCCCCCCTCCCTCCTTCCCCCCCCCTTGATTTATACCCACTTTCCTTGGGTCCGTCCCCTAGGTCGACCCACATCCCTACGTATCCCATGTACGGGGAGGGGTAAGGTGTTTCATGGGATGATGTAATCAGCATGATCATGTTAGCCTTCGTTAGCATATTGAGGGGTGTTAACTTTAATATGCATTTCATGCATAATGAAGCAAAGGTCGTTCACCGGCCCTTGAAATTTGTCCTTTTTCTTCAGGAGGATGCAAACTACAGTATGTCTATTCTAGAACTAAAGCCACAGGGTCATACAGTGGCTAGCCATTGCGTGAATGTTGCCAGCCAGGTACATCTGTGGCCACAGGCAAAGACAGCATCATGATGTCAAATCTGGTCTAAGCAAGCATAGCTAAGGCAAGTGTGCCCTTCCTCTTTCACACACAGCTAGTGAAGAGTCTCATGCTAACACCTTCTCCCAGTACTCCAGACCACCTCCCCTCCTGCAGCTCCCTGATCCCCAGGAGAAAAACTATCAATGACTGTCCTCTAAGGTCAAGTTTGCTTTCTGGGTATTTTCAGCAAGGTATTTCAGAGATCAGTGTCTAAAAAGGAAAACATCTATTGCAAATTTTAGTGTAATATACTTTGGCTATATTTCTGTCTCTACAAACCTTCGGTCTCTTGAGCTCTAGCTCAGACAGGCACAATGTCTTCTGAATTCCCTATTTTCCCTTAATCGTTTGCTACTTTATTTTTTTTTTTCCTCCGGTCTTTTCTTTCTCTCAACTGGAGTGTAAGTTACATGTGTTTTCATCACTGCAGCAGCAAAGCCCATCTAAGTTTCTATATTGCTTTCTTTTACTTCGCCAAAACTTGAATGAATCCTAGAAAATAAGGATGTGAGGGGACTACATGCCACAGATGAAAGTATTAACATGGTAATGATTTAGCAGCAAACCAAGATTTATTAATGACTAGCAGCACTTAATCATTAACCAATTTAAAGATTTACAAAATAATTTGGTAAAATATGTTATGATTAAAATAGCAACTTAACTACAGATTCAAAAATGCAAGATGTGGCCCAGGAAGAGGGGGAGGAATCACACTAATCATCAAGTGGCCCAGGAGGCGGGGGAGGAATTGAACCACCACACTACAAGAAGGGGTCTTCTCATACCAAATCCCATACTGAATCCAAAGCACAGCACTATTCTAGCTACTGAGAAGAAAAATTAGCTCTATCCCGGCCAAAACAAGGACACTGCTTTCCTGGAAATGGCTAAACACCTGCCTGCTGATGGAAAGTAGTGAATGAATTCCTTATCTGACTTTTCTTGTGTGTGCAGCATTACCTTTCCCTATTTAATTTTCTTTATCTCAACTCACAAGTTATTTCACTTTTACCCTTCCAATTCTCTTCCCCATCTTGCTCCATGGGGAGTGAGCAAGCTGCTGTGTGGTGCTTAGCTGCCTACTGGGGTAACCCACAACAGGCTGGAAAGCAGCTTTGCAGAAAAGGACCTGGGGGTCCTGGTGGACACCAGGTGGAACATGAGCCAGCAATGTGCCCTTGCTGCAAAGAAGGTGAATGGTACCCTGAGCTGCGTTAGACAAAATATTGCCAGCAGGTCTCCTTGGAGACATTCAAAAGCTGTCTGGACATGGTCCTGGGCAGTGGGCTCTAGGTGGCCCTGCTTGAGCAGAGAGGTTTGTCAAGATGGCTTCCAGAGGTTCCTTCCAACCTCAGCCATTCTGTGATTCTGTGATTCTGTGATATGATAGTACAGCTTTAATATTGGAAGTTTTTTTGTGAATAAACTTGTCTAGTTTAATTGGAGTCTAACTTTTGATTTAAATCTGCTACTGTTCTTTTGTATAGGTTTTATACCCACACAGGCACAATTTAGCTAACTTCCACTGAACAAGCTGATGAATATAATTTATTTTTTTTAAACCCATCTCCTTTTGATGTCCTTGATGGTATAATTCCAATGTGTAATGGTTAGTCCTTAGTGGTATTATTCCAAGGTGTAATGATTAGTTTTCTTCTTGCAGTAGTTAACCATGCTGTTTTTTTCAGTACTGGAATTTAACTGATAATACTTGCAGTTCTGTCCTACTTTTTACTTAAAATGTGGTGCTCAGTGCTAACAATAGCTAGTTCCTAATTAGTGATTTTATCTGCCTAGTGCCCTCTAGGGTTAACAACTCCTAGGGTTAGGGGTCTTAGGGTTAGTCTCCGAGGTCTTTAGGTTTAGGGGTGTAGGGAGTGTGTAGAAGGGCACTTCTGGTGTCACTGGGAAAGTTCTGGCATGGAGACAGAAATTTCTAGTTGGCAGAAGAATACTTCTGGCATCAGAGAGCAACTTCTGGTGTACAGGCATCAACTACCAGTGTCAGGGAGGTCACTTCTGGTGGTCAGGGAGCAACTGCCAGTGATGTCATCTTTGATCTCTTAAATTTGCTTTGCTGAGGGACAAAGACTGATTTTTCCAGATCCTATATGAGGCATTATTAGGTTTGTGAGATAGAACCAAGGTTTCCCAAACTAATCTACCTGATAATAATGCATGAAAGTTATTCTCAGTAGTCTTTCTACTGAACAAATAATTATTTAACAAGGGGTTTAACAGGGGAGTTTGTCATGCTGTACTGTATTGTGGCAGGTGCACCCACCTGATGAAAATAGGGGTTCTTGGCTGCTGAAGTGTAGCAGCTATTGAATTCCTTTTTCCATGCCATTGTTCTCAGGGCTTTACAGTACTTAGGCACCTTGGCCAATGGGAGCTGATATTGACCACGGATCAGATTTGGCTTGGGTATAAATGGAGTCCCTTGGGGGAGCTATTTTGAGCTAGTCCTCCTCCTTAGAGCAGTGCTCTGTGGTCAAAGACTCTGCCCTTGAGTTGGGACACAACCCAAGAAACCTCCTTGAGGTTCCTATGGCTTGGGATGCTTCCCTAAGAAGTTCCTTGAGGTTGAGAGCCCTCATTTTTTTTAGGCGAGTGACAGAGCATTTTGGGTTGTTGTTAAATGCTGGGAAGTTTGTGGCGATAGTTTTGTTTTCCTCTTATGGATGCTTGAATCTGCTGTTGTATGTTTGCACAGTGCCAGTTGGTTGTGTTAAAAATAAATCTTTTATTTTTGGTTGTTGTTTGCTTATTTGAGAGCTTCTGCAACATGCATCAACTAACTGTGAGACACAGTCACTGCTTTTTTTCAATTGTTTTCATCAGTTTTTCCACCCACAGGAAGCCTCCTCGACAATCAGAGGAGCACTAATCTGCTCTGTTCCCCTTCCTTGCCCTACCACCACCCCCCTAGATCAACTTTTATACTGCTGGTTCTCAGATCCAGCTCAAGGTCTCTTTGGTATAGGGAAAAATAAATGTTACTATCCCATGGATGAAAATAATATAACTTCTTTTGCCCTTGTTCTTGATGCCACAAAGTTCAGCTGTGATGTAGCTGCATTAGGCATACAGCTGGGAGAGATCAGTAGCATTTTGTGTTGTTGGGAGGGGGGAGATGATTGGGGCAGTCTTTTGGGAAAGCTGCGAGATGGGTAAGTTTTATATATGGAGATCTTCCTTCTCCACTAAACCTCCAAGCCCTCAACCCATCTGATTTTACTCAACAGTGAGGGCCTGTCCCTTGGGATTTCATTTGCAGCAGCTGCAAAGAAGGTGCTATTGGCCCAGGCCCCATGCCAGCGTACAGACTACATGCTCCCTGCAAAAAAGAGCAGCTAGGACTTCAGGATGATTTTGAGCCCAGAGTCAGTTTTGTACAACAGACAGGAGCAAACATGATTCATGTAGATAATATTCCAGACAGTTTCTTTGCATCCACATCTAATAATTATTTCATAGATCATTACAAGGAAGATGACATATATGAAATCCTATGTGCATGCCTTTAAAAGACCATAGTGTGGGGTTTTTTTTAAGGTATGATCACTCTGTAACCCCCTTTTTTTTTCTTTCCCCAAATCTTATGAATCTGATGATTCATACATGCTACAGTCACTATTAGTGATGTAGTAATATAGGTGACCTTAAAGTGGTTAGGAAGCCTCTATCAGTCATAACCAATCATCCTTGGTACATTTCAGTCTCTATAATTGTCATGGTTTAACCCCAGCCAGCAACTACGCACCACACTGCTGCTCACTCACTTCCCCCAGTGGGATGGGGAAAAGAAATGGAAGGGTAAAAGTGAGAAAACTCATGGGTTGAGATAAAGACAGTTTAATAGGTAAAGCAAAAGCTGCGCATACAAGCAAAGCAAAGTAAGGAATTAATTCACTACTTCCCATCGGTAGGCAGGTGTTTAGAGCCATCTCCAGGAAAGCAGGGCTCCATCACGTCTAACGGTTACTTGGGAAGACAAATGCCATCACTCTGAATGTCAACTCCTTCCTCCTTCTTCCCAAAAGCTTTTATTGCTGAGCATGACATCATATGGTATGGAATATCCCTTTGGTCAGCTGGGGTCAGCTGTCCCGGCTATGTCCCCCTCCCAACTTCTTGTGCACCTTCAGCCTACTTGCTGATGGGGTTGTGTGAGAAGCAGAAAAGGCCTTAACTCTGTGTAAGCACTGCTCAGCAATAATGAAAACATCTCTGTATTATCAACACTGTTTCCAGCACAAATCCAAAACATAGCCCTATACCAGCTAGTATGAAGAAATTTAACTCTATTCCAGCCAAAACCAGCACAGTAATGTTACTATAACAAAAGATGTAAAAGGGTAAAAGTGAGAAAACTTGTGGGCTGAGATAAAGACAGTTTAATAATTTTAAAAAATGAGAGAGGAAAAAAAAAAAGAGAACAATGGGGGGGGGGGGGGGGGGGGGGGTGGGAAGAAGAAAAAAAAAGAAAAAAAAAAAAAAA